>JZKD02S2434211.1:775700-805948 GCA_000966675.3 Picea glauca
CATATGTGACAGTATATAAATTTCAAGATGCAATATAAGCAAAATACTTATCAGAAATAACTTCAGCAATGGGAGCAACTGCTGAGAGGGGTGCTCGTTTCCACCCAACCGTAGGTGTAGCGACTCCTACTAGATTTACCACTAGCCACCCCCGAGATGAGACCACGATGTCCTGAGACCTGCGTCTCTCTGTCTGCCAGTGCCCAGGAGCGAAGGTTGCAATCCTCCCTCTCTGCGATCACTCACTCTGCGTAAAATTTCCAGAGTTCCCCTCGCGTCTGCCCCCCTTCAATCGCTTCTGCCATACGCCTTATCCTCTCGCGAGGTTGCGTGTGGCACGATTACCCTTGCGCTGGTCAGTCATGATGGCTCTACGGATAGGCGGTTCACCTCCCCATCCCTCATCAAGCCATCAACTTACCGGCCTGCAAGGCATTAATTTCAGGGCTAGCGAGCCGCTTTTGGTTCTCCAGGCCAGTGGAGTCCAAATACGGTATTTAGTTCTTGGTGGAAGTTAACGCCCCTTTCCAGGTGCCCTCCACCACCATCGTGGTCTCTTTTCTGCACATCCCCTCTCATCAGTTCTGCAATAAATTCAAACTGTTATTTACATTTATTGACCTCTTCCTGCGGGTCCATTTACATCACATATTCATACTTATGAGTTTTGCCATAATCCTTGGCCAGTTCAGTTATATTTACAATCTGGGGGAAGCAGGGTGTTACAGCTGACGTGGCAAGTTCTGATTGGTTGATGGTGGTCGAATCATTTAGTGACACGTGGCATCTTTTTGGGCAAATAATAGGGTGCCACGTGGCCCAATCGTGGCCTGCCACGTGGCACCCCTATATTGGCTAATGGCTTTTGGTTCATTTATTAAAACTCTATGGAGGCCGCAGGATCGACCCCCGGACCTCCACACTCTACAATTCCTTCACAAACTTCCACTAGCCATCATTCCACGCCATAGGTCTTATTAACTATGTGTTAAAAATTTTATTTCAATTTGAATAAGGTTTCAAATGGTGGGGGGTCGGGTTGGGGCTAGCCCCGACCCCCGGTTCTATGGTGTTAAATGTGACTGATACCCTTTGAAAACGACGCAGGAGGTTTTTGAATATGGCCACTGTTCTATTGCCATTACATGCGACCTTGTCCGTGTTACATAGTGCGCGGGGTTCCAATTGATAGCCCCCGGTCACACTCTCCATTCATAGAACCCTGCCTTTCGGTGGTTTGCGCGCGGGCGGTGTTACAAATAGAGCCGCGGTTATATTACATGTTATCCATGTGACCACTTTACATTTGTCCTTGCGCGCGGTGTTTTGACTTTGCACCCGTGGTTGTATTGTATACGCGCACGGGGGAGTGTGTAAAACATGACCCGTGGTTCTATTGAATTCACACATGACCATTCCTTATACGATGGGCGCGTGTTTTACAATTGTGGTTTAAAACCACGGTGTTATATGTGTTTTAATATGACTGAAGCACATTTCAAAGGTTGGCATGGGAAATGTGTTGTGGATTAGACCCGCGGTTCCATGTGTGATAACATATGACCAAACCGTTGTTCAAATGGCGCGCGAGAGTTTGGTTTTGGGTTTTCGTTTTGGTTTGTAAAACGGTCATTCAAACATGTGCCCGCCACATGTCACACCCACGTTTAACCATAGAACGGGTGCCAAGATTTGCACTGGGACGTGGCCACATGGCCCCCATGCGCCCAACACCTCCGTCCTCGCGGGCTATAGTTGCGCTAACGGTTCGACAGTTTGACACCAATTGTGGGACGCGCGTGGGTGCTGAGTTTAGGCACGGAAAAACGCTCAGAGCTAGGTTCAGTCACACACAGGTGCAGAATGGCGAACGAGTAACAGAGCTTGAAGGGGAAAAATGGTAGAAGGCATAAATTTTGGAGTTTTTGGCCTAATGAGGTGCCGAAAAAGCCCAGCTAGGGGTTTTTGGACATTTTGAGTCCATTGGTGATGTTTTCATAGGAATTTGAAGACTTATAATGCAGGTTTTTAACCATTGAAGTTTGAGGAATCTCCAGGAAGCTTGAATCCCTCATTGTTTGAGGCATTGCTCTGATGAGCACCTATCTATTTTCTGAGACTGAATAGTCATTTTTGACTAATTACTGTGCTTTGAACACATTGGGATAGGTTTCAGATCCATTGGAGGACTTTTACAGGTGTTTTTTCCACATTGAAGCTCAGATAAGCTTGGAGGCCACATGTAGAAGAGGTCATTACTGGATGAGACAAGATCCATTTTCAGAGTTCTAATAGTCAATATTGGGGTTTTTATGTATTTTGAACCCAATGGTACAGCCTGTAAATCCATTGGAGTTGAGCAATAGCTTGTAAAAGAACATTTGACAAACTAATCCCAAAGAGCCAAGTCCATTGAAGGAGGCTCAAGGAGACGTAGCCCAGAGAGGGGTGAACTCCTTTATCACCTTGTTATTGTTGTGAGTTTGCTGTGTTATTTGCTGCACTTTACATTGCTGTGTATTGGTTTATAGCACATAATTAATCTTTTAAAAGAACATTTCCTCACACATGCACATTGACAAGAAAAAGCAAGAACTTAACACATAAACTAGTTTGCATATTTTAACACATGAAGCAAGGTCCTATTAAGGTTTATTTTATTGAAGTAGGGGGTGCTTGCATAGCATAACAAGTCAGCCTTCTATTTTCAGATCAGCAAGTGGCTCACCCGGGGCCAAATTTAGGAGAATTTTCCTCACCTGATGGGGGAATTCAATGCAATGGAGACCATTGCTTCCTAATGGGGGAGGAATGATCCAGGTGGATATTGGTGGCCACCCACCTATTCCAACTGGCTCCTCTTGGCAGTTTTTAGTTCAACACGTTCTTCTGTACTTCTTTGTAATTGTGGGTTCTACACTTCTGATACTGTCTGAATCCCTACACATCTTCCAGGTGGATATTGGTGGCCTCCCACCTAATCCAACAAGCTTATTTTGGATGTTTTCATGTCAACACATCTTTCTGCACTTCTAGGGCCATTTTGGGGCCCTAAACAATGTTTTTTTGGCTTGCCACAGTCAAACTGTAGACGAAGTTAGAGTTTGACGGCGTAATGTGTAGTTCTCTAAAATACATTTCCAACAGCCTATCACGTACCTAAAATGAAGGTCGTATTCAAAATTTACGACCCCGAGAAGTTGAGGTACCAACTTACCCATCGGGGGCCCACATGACTTTTGGTGTTTCACCTCCTAGGGTTAGGTTTTTGGATGTTTAGGGTTTTGGCATTCATGAGTAATGTTAAAAAGGCCTTTGGAGCCTCATTGCAATCATTCTGATAAGACAGATGCACGTATCAGCCACATCGCTTCTCAGAGATAGCTACCACCATTCGAGCAAGTTGTTTCAGTTCTGCAGTTTTACATTTTCAGCCTATTTCATTTATTCAATATAAGATATTGTTCACTAGATGTCTGTGTTGTTCTTCGTTTTTATGTGTTTATTGTATTCAGTCTATTAATCAGTTCATTCTGATCCTAAATCCAGATCACATAGTAATATAGTAAAGCTCATATTTTATTATTGATTGTCTGAAATACACAAGACTGTAAAATGCAAAAACACACAACCTAGCTAGAATGGTGGTAACTTATCTCTGAGAAGAGATGTGTTGACTATGTTCATTCGCAAGAAGATGAGTAAAATGAGGATCCACATGCCTTTTTAACATGAAACATAAATGAGAAAACCCTAAACATCCAAAACCCTAACTTCAGGAGATGAAATGCCAAAAGGTTTGTGGGCCTCGATGGGGGTAGTTGATACGTCAAATTCTAGAGGGCATAACTTTTGCATATGATCTTCGTTTGGGGTGCTTGATACATCATTGGAAATGTATAAACGAGGAGTACATATTCCGTTCAACCTAGCATATGCCTATGTATATATGTTAGGTTCCGATGAGCCCAAAAAACATCGTTTAGGGCCTCAAAATGGCCCTGGAAGTTTGGGACCCCAAAAACTGTAAAAAAATCTACCATAATGGAAACTAGTCTTTGATCCAGTGGAATAGGTGGGTGGCCACCGATATCCATCTAGATCATTCCTCCCCCCTTAGGAAGAAATGGACTCCATTGCGTCAAGTGCTTGCATTAGATGATGAAACTTCTGTTGAATCTGAGTCATGGTGAGGCACTTGCCCTGATGAAGAAAATGCCCTATTTGACAACTCAATGTAGTTTGATAATCTGTTGGTAGCTGTCCTTTGTATTGGTGTCCATGATTCGATCAACTGTCACCTGTTCGATGTAGGAAGTATTGAGTTATGTAGGGGCCAACTGTTTTCCCACATCCGAAGTGTTCAGGAGAGGTGGAGAATATGGTCGGAGCAGTTCCACATTAATTACCGGGTGCAAGCCAAGGAAAGGAGGAATGCTTAAATCAAAATCATTTGCACCCACAACCTTGGTGATGGTGTAAGACCTGTATCTGAATGAGCATGAATTCTGATGGGTTCCTATGCGGTGATATTTCTGCAAATGCAACCAGACCTTATCTCCCACCGTAAATTTGTGTGGTACCCAATGATGATCGTGGCGCTGCTTGTACTTGGCATTGACTTTCTGTGAAATATCATGAACTTGTTGTTGGATGTGATGGATGCACTAAAAAATTTTGGTTTACTGATCAACCTTGATTTGAGAATAGGAGGATTGTTCCTGTGCGGCTGTAATGGGTAGAGCTACATCAATGGGGGCCAATGGTTGGAACCCCAAACACACCTGAAAAGGGAAGTGGCAAATAGAGACGTGGAGGGATATGTTGTAGCTATGTTGAACATAAGGAAGGATTTCATCCCATGTGCATGGATGTATGGAATTATACATCCTCAAGATATGAACAATAATCCTATTGACTGCCTCTATTTGTCCATCAATCTGTGGGTGGAAGGAAGTCGATTTGGTCAGCTTGGTGTCCATCATCGACCATAGGATGGACCAAAAAACGCTCAGGAACCTACTGTCTTGATCAAAGTTAATAGTTTGTGGGATCCCAAAGTGAACCCGAACATGTGTGAAGACGAGATTGGCGGTGGCCTCCACTGTGATGCTCTTCTTACAGGGTGCCAAAATTGCCATCTTAGAGAATCGATCGATGAACACAAAGACACAATCATTCCCATGCTTGGTTGAAGTCATAGTGGACATGTATTCCATGGAGATGGACTCCCAAGGCCTATCTAGATTAGGTAGAGGGGTGTATAGCCCTGTTTCCTGATGGCGGGCTTGAAAATGGCACAAGAAGTGCAGGATCTGATGTACTTGTGAACATCTTGTCGAAGCTTTGGGAAATAAAATTCTTTTTCAATATTGCCACTATCTTTTATACACCAAAATGTCCCATTGCTCGACTGTAATGAGCTTCCCATATCAGCTTGGCATGCTCACTTTAAGGAACACAAAGATGGCTCATATGGCATAACAATCCATCTTGGAGATGAAAGTCAGGAACTATTTTTCCTGCGCTCAATTTCTGATAGGCAATAGTGAAGTTAGAGTCATTATTGTATAATTGTGGCAATCCAGATGTATCATGTACATAGGAGTTAAGAACTGTGTTTATCACTACCACCGGGGGATGACTGAGGTAATATGTGACATTGTTGGTGCTACCCTTTTTGTACTTGATATTCAAGTGAAATTGTTGCAGGTACGTGGACCACTTCATCTGGCGAACATTCTATAAATTTCCTTGTGTCTTAATGAATTGTAGATGCCTATGATTAGTGTGGATGATCGTTTCCTTCCTCAGAATGTAATGCTTCCATTGTCGACATGCCTTCACAATGGAGTAAATCTCTTTTCCGTAGGTGGGGTATCTGCAAACAACATCAGATAGAGTTTCACTATGATAGGATACCTGATTCCCATGTCGAGTGAGGACTGCACCGATAGCATAATATGAATCATTTGTCTCAATCTCAAATTCTTGTTGCAGGTTTGGTAGAATGAGGACTGGTGTTGAGCAGAGGTGGAATTTAAAATCCTTGAATGCTTTCTGTTGGGGCGCATACCACACAAAGTTGGCCTTCGCACCACCCTTGGTCACCTAGCTTAGGGCCCAAGTGATATGAGAGAACCCCAACACAAACCGTCGATAGAAGTTGGCGAGGCCCAAGAAGCTGTAGAGCGCGGTCATTGTCTTTAGGGTCGACCAATCACGGATGACTTGGATGTTGGCTAGATCCACATGTACACCCTGCTCATCCATGATGTATCCCAAATATTGGATTCTTTGCATGCCGGAGGAACTCTTCTCCAAATTGGCATAAAACTTGTGCTATCGCAGGGTGCCCAATACATGCTGAATATGATCCAAATGTTCCTCCCAAGTTTTGTTGAAGATGAGGATGTCATCTAAATATACAACCACAAAAGAGTTTGTGAATGGACGTAATATATCATCCATCATCCGCATGAATGTGGTTGAGGAATTAGTCAAGCCAAAAGACATGACCAACCACTCAAAGAGGCCTTCTTTAGAATTGAAGGTTGTCTTTCACACATCAGTTTGCTCAATCAACACCTAGTGGTAGCCTTCTTCAGATCAATCTTACTGAAAAACTTGTCTCCCTTGAGTTGATCGAGAAGATCATCAATCTAGGGAATTGGGTACTGATTCTTGACTGTGATCTTGTTCAGGGCTCTATAATCAAGACATAGTTTCCATGCCCCATCCTTCTTCTATACTAGAACAATTGGGCTCCCACAAGTTGAGGAGCTTGGTTTGATGTGGCCCTTCAAAATTAGCTCTTAGATCTAGTGTTTGATTTCTTCAGTCTCCATAACAGAATGCCTGTATATAGGGCCATTAGGAAGATGAGAACCAGGTGTTAGATCAATGGAGTGATTTAGCTGACAGTGCAAAGGCACCCCAATAGGTGAGGCAAATATGTCTTTGTACTCCTCTACTATTTCGTCCACTTGCTGCTGCTGGGAAGAGAGATCACGTGCAGAGGTTTTGACGGTTGCAATGACCTTTTATTCACCTTCCAATCAAACCATACACAGGAAAAATCTCCCAGTATGAGAGACCACCTTTCTGCACTACTTCACGAAGATCAAAGAGACCACAGTGTTTGGGACTGCCTTCGGTACCCTATAGAGTTGATCTCCCAAACTAATAATGACACTACAGGGCCTAGATTCATAAACAATATATGGTTGTCCTAGAAAAAAATCACAAACTTCAAGGGGGGAAACATCACACAATACCTTGTCTTTGAAGGGTTTGATGTCATAATGCATGTTGTTTCAAGAGTTGAATCTAAGCTGTAATAGAGCCAAGCCTTAGCACATTTTGAAAAAAAGATAATAATGGGTGATTGATTAGTTATTGGAGGCTTATAGAACTAGGTCTGAGAGAGCTTTTCAACCATTAAAAATTAGAAATAAAGAGTCATGACCTCATCTGATGATCTAGATTATTTTCGGTACGAAATGAGAGTGAAGATATAACACATAAATATTTAAAGATATTGCATGAGAGACAAAAATATAACAGAGATATAGCGGAAATAACAAGAGTCACATATATACAGTAATACACAATTTCTATTAATGAAATAAATGTACAGAGACTGTAAAATACAGAGTGAAAGACTCGTTAGAATGGTGGCAGCTTATCTCTGAGAAGAGATGTGACAACTACTCACATCTGTGAGAATATGATTACAATGAGGCTCTGAAGGGCTTTTTACAATAAAAGGGAATGCCAAAAGTTCTAGACATCCAAAATCCTAACCCTAGAAGATGAAGCGCCAAAAGTCATGTGGGCCCTGTTTGGGTAAGTTAGTACATCAACTTCCCGGGGTCGTAACTTTTTCATGCGATCTCCGTTTTAGGTGTGTGATAGCTCGTTGGAAAGGTATCGTCGAGGAGATTCATTTTGGGGGATCAATAATGCCTTTAGATATCATTGAGAACCTAGATCATGAAAAACGTTCATTTAGGCCCTCAAAATGGCCCCAGAAGTTAAAACCTGCGAAAATAGTAAATTGCCTAAATTGCCAGAAAACTATTTTGAGCCAGTCAGAAAAGGTGGATGACCACCGATATCCACTTGGATAATCTACTAAATTTGTTTTAAAACCATGAGAATGGATAGAAGATAGGAGATAGAGAAAAATGAAAGAAAAAGCCAGGTATCCAATTATGATAAATCTGGTCTTCCTTTCAGTAGAAGAAATAACACCGAATTTCAAATATCTAGTCATAGGTCTTGTCTCACTCACAACAAGACAAAGGAAAGGCTATGAACAAATAAAAATTGTAAATAAGGAAAAACACTTAAGATGTAGGTCTTGTTTTGCTCACAACAAAATAGAGGAAAAGATGCACTTGAAGGAATGCTTTAAATTAGCTACAACAGAAATCTCAATGAATTGTAACCATTACAAGCTGAATAAATGAATGGAAAGAAGAAAGGGAAGTAATGAAAACTTCATAAACAATAAAACAAAAAGAAGAAAAAATCTAACATAATGGGGTATAGAATCTCTTTACTTCTGTTAAGTATTATTGAAAAGACTGCATTACATATCCTAGCCTAAAAAGGATCTCGGGTTGTTTCCCCTTTGATAGATCTAGGATATATCTATTTATACAAAAAATGTCTCAACTGAAAACCGTTGGACTTCATACAATATCTCCTAAAAATAGAATGAAATTCAAATGAAACGAAAACAAGTAGATATTGTTTGGGCTAGCACTTTCATCTGTCTCTTCATCTGCTCGCAAACGCGCTTGTTTTCCTTTGTTCTTTAAATTGGGCACACATGTCCATTGAGGTCACCATAATAATTTGTTTACTGTCCTCGTCATCCGATTCCATTACCATCTGTCCCTTCGTATGCATTTACCGTGGTAAAGAATTGCGGTTGACGCTGTGGCAATGACGATTGGATAGCTAGCTCCACGCGAGATCATTATGGGAAGGTGGTGTGTTCGCCGGGAAGTGATGTGTAGTAAGAGTGGGAGAAAGGTGGCGAGGGGTGATGGGTTTTCTATTTTTTGGGGGGCATGAAGAAATGGTTTTGAGGTAACCCACTTTTTGTCCTGCAATGCGTCTAGTGATGCCATGTAACCCCGAGAGAAAACCATGGTTATAATTGCGGGACCACCTCTCGAAATTAAACCCCGTGCAACTTCGCATCCTACAATATCTATCGGTTGTTGATCTGAGCGAGATCGAGATAAGTCACCAAATCTTCTCAAAGTAAGATAAGCGCCCAAAGTTAGAGCGGAGGTCACAACTCTTAGTCATATGTAGAGAAGATAGAGCGAATTTCGTTCAATTCCTATCCACCAATCTGAGTGGAGGACATGTGTCAGATGATCCCCGTATTTCAGAGATTTAAAATTTCGGATATTTACATCTCCAAACGCCCAAAGCCTAGAGTTCCGAAGTAAATCCTCGCCATTGAAATCAGGAGGAAACGTGACTGCAGGTCCTGTATTTCGGAGACTTAGAGATCCAGAAAGTTTGTGCTCCCTTTTCGTTCTGTTTAGCTCCTTCCTTGCTATATTTGGTCCTTTTGTTAGTTTAGCCAGCTTTCGAACTGTTTTATCGTTCCACTAGTTTCTGAGGTCGAGCTTCCCTGTAACTTTTCGTGGTGTGAAAATTAGCCTGCCTGTAACAAGAGAAGTCTGTAAGTTCTTCGCATTGATGGCACATCAAAAATAATTATTCAAATCATTAACTATAGCCAATCATAAATGTCATTAACAATTCAACGGTTCGACGTTCAAGAGTTTTAGATGAGACAGAGTGAGAATTTCCCGAATCTCGAATCTGCAGAGGTTAATCCCTGGATAATAGATATTAAAACCTTAATTAATTATGTTTTAAAAAGGTGTGTTAACTTCAAGTGTTTCGGACATTCGGAATCCAGGGTTTTTAAATGTAGTTCGAGAGGAAATACCCGAAACCTGAAACTGCGAAGTGATTAATTATCCGATAATCAATTTAAGTCTTAATTAATCATATTTAACTTTAAGTGTTTCAGACTTTAGAGATTTTAGGATACGTTGAAGGGTAAACGTTCGAACCCCGAAGTGCAAAATCATTAATTATCTTTGACCATGATCAACTTAATTAATTAAAGTTTAATACTTTGGCATTTTGGTGCTTCAGTGATTTATGAATTAGTTCTTTGTTATATTTCCGAAGGGTCAACTCCTATAATGACGTTTCAAAAATGACATCATTCTAGATGACGTGTCGAGAAAAGTGAGGTGCCACGTGTTAACTCAGGGATGACTCAAAAGATACACGTGTACCACAACTCGTGTCCTTTAAAGGTTTAGGAAAAGTGATGAACGAATACTTTCGGGTCTCAGGGCTTTAACCGTTAAGACTTATCGAAACACCTGATGCGTGAAGCTCCAGAGTGACTTTGAGTGATTTATGGTCGTTCGATCAAACGAAAAAACTTCATCAACTACAGATATCACACACGCCTTATTACTGATTAACCATAACTTAATTTGATTTAAAATTCGAAAATTCTTTTCTAAGTTACCGTTTTGGGAAAGATCATAATTTCATGAAGTGGAGAATGTAAAGCTCAAAAATTCAGGATTATATGTGTTCCAGCATAGGCTCCATCTGGGGATTGCATCTCCCTGTGGGACGCAGAAGAACAATAGACCAAGTTCCTTTATTTGGTAAATGGAGTCATTATTGCATTTCTAGGAAACACCTTTAGGGATTAATCATATAGAGAGAAATGAACCTCAACCAAATCTCAGAAAACCTTGAAAACACACCTAATAATTGATCTCAAGTTAGGCTATTTAAAATTTCCCTTTCCTAAAACTGAGTTTGGGTCTGTTTAAGATAATCAAAATAACTTTAACTGAAATATCAGACTTTGGTCAATTTCGTTCGCATCAAGGTTAAGTGTATGTAACATATTATTTAGGGGATCCCTCGTTGGTTCATAATGTAAATATTACTAAGAGAGAATTAGATGTCAGAGTATGTAATGTAGATATGTATTACAACCATACAGATATCATAGACATTGCTTCACTGCCAACGAGCCTATTCAGTACCCCGGTGAAGTTATCTGCTCCTCCCATTGAATTTTATTTCACCAATTCAATTAGCATTTTTGCATTTTGTTGAGATGAGGGCAATCATTATATGAATTTCCTTTCATCAACTCTTTTTGGACAAAATGGGGCAATCAAATTTCAAATTTCTTCCATTTGTCTTAGACTAGATGGGGGCAATCAGATTATGAATTTCCTTTCACCATCTGTCTTATATATTAATATTTTGAAGTGGGGACAATCAATTTGTATGTATCATACAAGGGATGATATCTGCTAAAAGTTTTTGAAAAGAAGGCCCGTCAACGATTTTTAATGATAATCTGAAACTAACTTTCTTCCAATTTTCAATACACCTTCGGCTATAACAAAATTTTATGGGAATTTTAATTATTTAGGGATCAACCTTGAGAAAATTAGTCGGTTTTAATGTCCGATAGAAGAGATAAATTTATCAGGATTAGCCTAGACATAACATTTCAGTAAAGATCAAAGGAACATAATTTTTTTTGCCAAACTTTGTTTTGAAAATATGTTTTTTAAGTTTTCAGAGCCAAGGTGAGTTTATTTGTTTCTATGAAGACTAAAGAAAATAAGAAAGGAGAAAGAAAATATGAAGTGGATAAGAACTTGGGGATAGGTAAAAAACGACCCAATCATAGTTTTGAAGGATCTGAATCAGCAAAAATCCTAATCCTACACAAGTTTGTGTAATTAGTTCAGACTTCTTTCAAGCTTATTTATTATTATTATTATTATTATTATTTTTTATATAAGAGAGCTGGAATGAAATGTTGATTTGCACAACTTATTTATATACATTGGCCCTACACTAATGAGGCAAAATTCCATTGATCAAGCAACATGAAATTTCCAATGGAGCCATGCAAATAGTGGGTTGCTTAACATATCTTACTTGCTGCTAAATGAAGGAATGAAAAGATAATGAATTTTTTGCAGCAAAGAATGAATAGATAGCTTGCGCTTACTGCTGAAGTTTGGTTGCACACAAAACGCTGCAACATTTTGGACCTCTTGAAGAAAATACTCCAACCAAATAGCTACTAGATCATGAAAAGATAGAGATAAATTTTTTTCAAAGTCAATTGATACCTTTTCCTATCGAACATAACTCTCCGGAGGAAAAAAAATAATTTGTTGCTCATCAAATTCAAGATCACATTCATCATAGTTATCAAACAAAGGATAACTATTGTATGTTTCCATGCATGTTGGGAAAGAAATATGCTCTTCTTCATCGTCTGGATACTCATCGTAAATAGGATTATTATATAAAATTTCTAAACTTTGAATTTCAAAAACTTCTATTTCTTGATGATCTAGTAATGATGACTGAATACTAGCAGCTTGGTCAAAATCAACATTTAGAATAGTAGTTTGATCATGACATTAATTACTATGAACATTTGATATCGTGACAAATGCACATGGAGTATCGTTGCCATTGTCAGTATCATTACCATGATCATCCTCTTCGAAAGCTAGTTGTGAATGGTCTTCAATAAGCCATTAGCCTTCACAAAGATCTAGATCAACAATTTCGTCATCGTGTTGTTCAATCAAATTATCTTCAGTATTATCAATGCTACCAAAATCATCTTGAAAATCATTTTCTTGGGAAGAGGAACTGAAGATAGAATCATGTATGCATGAATTTGAATCTAGTTCTTTATTAGAAAATGCATTTTCATATTTATTTCTACAATGAACCTGGACTTGATCTACTTGAAAGAATGGAGGTTCTGCAAGGATTTATTCATTTGCAATGATTTCATCTTCATTCTTACTTCTGCAATAAACCTCTTCTTGATTTACTTCAAAGTATTCTTCATACAAATGACCATGATTGATATCATTTTCTGATTTTTCGTCAACAAACTGATTATCTTTACAATCTTGTTCTACAAAATCTAAATTGCAACAGTCTTAAAAAATGAACCCTGATGAATATATTCTTTTGCAATATTGATGAAAAGCTGCATGGAATTCTTTTAATGATGAAATTATAGAAGGGAGTAAATATTTGTACCAAAGTAGAGCATCCCCTCCTAGACTAAACATGAACAGTCTCATCAAAACATCTTCTTGATGAATATCTAGTTGATGCATGAGATTATGAAATTTAAACAAATGCTGAGCATGATTATCATCTTTATCCTCTCTAAAACTAGGAGGATGATCTTCCCAATCTTTGAGGTCTGGGACAATGTTTGGAAAACTAGAAATATTTGTAAAGTCGAGAGGAGAAAACCTCGCAGCAATCCGATCAACGAAAGGAATTGATATCTTGGAAACAGTGGAGTCACTAGTGAATCATGTGGAGTCTTCTAACCAGGGAGTCGTCAGGTGAATGTTCATAGAGATTTGAATGCCTATCCCTTGTTCACCATCAAGGAATAGATCTGGATTTTGTCGTACCTGAGGGAAAATATAAACCATCAAAAACGTCCACGACAACGACGCCAAAAAAATGTTGTTGCAAGATTTGACTCTAGGCTGTAATAGATCCAAGCCTTAGCACATTTTGAAAAAAGATAATAATGGGTGATTGATCAGTTATTGGAGGCTTCTAGAACTAGGTCTGAGAGATATTTTCAACCATTAAAAATCATAAATAAAGAGGCATGACCTCATCTGCTAAATTCGTTTTAAAACCATGAGAATGGATATAAGATAAGAGATAGACAAAAATGAAAGAAAAAACCAGGTATCCAATTCTGATAAATCTAGTCTTCCTTTCAGTAGAATAAATAACAACAAACTTCAAATATATGGTCATAGGTTTTGTCTCACTCACAACAAGACATAGGAAAGGATATGAACAAATAAAACTTGTAAATAAGGAAAAACACTTAAGATGCAGGTCTTGTTTTGCTCACAGTAAAACAGAGGAAAAGCTGCACTTGAAGGAATGCTTTAAATTAGCTACAAAAAGTCTCACTGAATTGTAACCATTACAAGCTGAATAAATGAATGGAAAGAAGAAAGGGAAGTAATGAAAACTTTAGAAACAATATCACAAGAAGAAGAAAAAATCTAAAATAACGAGGTATAGAATCTCTTTGATTTTGTTAAGTATTATTGAAAAGACTGCATTACATATCCTAGCCTAAAAAGGCTCTCGGGCTGTTTCCCCTTTGATAGATCTAGGATATATCTATTTATACAAAAAATGTCTCAACTGAAAACCGTTGGACTTCATACAATATGTCCTAAAAATAGAATGAAATTCGAATGAAACGACAACTGGCATATATTGTCTGGGTTGGCACTTTCATCTGTCTCTTCATCTGTTCGCAGACACACTTGTTTTCCTTTGTTCTTTAAATTGGGAACACATGTCCACTGAGGCCACCATAATAATTTGTTTATTGTCCTTGTCATCTGATTCCGTTACCATTTGTCCCTTGATATGCGTTTATCGGGGTAAAGAATTATAGTTGAAGCTGTGGCGATGACGATTGGATAGATAGCTCCAGGTGGGCTTGTTATGGGAAGGTGGTGTGTCCTCCGGGAGGTGACGTGTAGTAAGAGTGGGAGGAAAGTGGAGAGGGGTGATGGGTTTTCTATTTTGCAGGGGCGTGAAGAAATGGTTTTGAGGTAACCCGCTTTTCGTCCCGCAATGCGTGTGGTGATGCCACATAACCCCAAGAGAAAACCGCGGTTTAAATTGTGTGACCGCCTCTCAAAATTAAACCCCGTGCAACTGCGCATCCCACAATTGATCTTGGTCGTTGATTTGGGCGAGATCAAAATAAGTCGCCGGATCTTCGCAAATTAAGATAAGCGCCCAAAGTTAGAGCCAAGGTCACAGCTCTTGGTCATATGTAGAGAAGATAGAGTGAATTTCGTTCAATTCCTGTCCATCGACTTGAGCGGAGGAAACATGTCAAACAATCCCCGTATTTCAAAGATTTAGCATTTCAGATATTTACATCTTTGAAAGCTCGAAGCCCGGAGTTCCGAAGTAAGTCCTCGCCGTTGAAATCAGGAGGACACGTGGTAGGAGGTCCTGTATTTTGGAGACTTAGAGCTCCGGAAAGTTTGTGCTCCCTTTTCCGTCTGTTTAGCTCCTTCCTTGCTATATTTGGTCCTTTTGTTAGTTTAGCCAGCTTCCAAACTGTTTTATCATTCCACTAGATTCTGAGGTCGAGCTTCCTTGCAACTTTTCATGGCATGAAAATTAGCCTACCTATAACAAGAGAAATCTATAATTTCTTTGCATTGATGGCACATCAAAAATAATTATTCAAATCCTTAACTATAGCCAATCATAAACGTCATTAACAATTCAATGGTTCGACGTTCGAGAGTTTTAGATGAGACAGAGTGAGAATTTCCCGAATCCTGAATCTGCAGAGGTTAATCCCTGGACAATAGCTATTAAAACCTTAATTAATCATGTTTTAAAAATGTGTGTTAACTTCAAGTGTTTCGGACATTCGAAATTTGGGGTTTTTAAATGTAGTTCGAGAGGAAGTACCCAAAACCCGAAACTGTGAAGTGATTAATTATCCGGTAATCAGTTTAAGTCTTAATTAATCATATTTAACTTTAAGTGTTTCGAACTTCAAATATTTTAGGATACGATGAATGGTAAACATCCGAACCCTGAAGTGTGAAATCTTTAATTATCTTTGACCATGATCAACTTAATTAATTAAAGTTTAATACTTCGTAATTTTGGTGCTTCGATGATTTATGAATTAGTTCTTTATTATGTTTCTGAAGGGTCAACTCCTGTAATGACGTGTCGCAAATGACGTCATTCTAGATGACGTGTCGAGAAAAGTGAGGTGCCATGTGTTAACTTAGGGATGACTCAAAAGATACACGTGTACCACAACTCGTGTCCTTTAAAGGTTTAGGAAAAGTGATGAACAAATAATTTTAGGTTTCGGGGCTTTTATCGTTAAAACTTATCGAAACACCCAAGGCGCGAAGCTCGAGAGCGACTTTTAGTGATTTACATCTTTAAAAATTAGGTGGCTCCAAAAATCCACAGAAATTATGGTTGTTTGATCAAACGGAAAAACTTCATCAATGATAGATATCACGTGTGCCTTATTACTGATTAACCAGAACTGGATTTGATTTAAAATTCGAAATTTCTTTTCTAAGTTACCATTTTGGGAAAGATTATAATTTTATTAAGTGGAGAATGTAAAGTTCAAAAGTTTGGGATTATATGTGTTCCAACATAGGCTCCATCTGGGGATCGCGTCTCCCTGTGGGACGCAGAAGAATGGTAGACCAAGTGCCTTTATTTGGTAAATGGAGTCATTATTGCATTTCCGGGAAATACCTTTAGGGATTAATCATACAGAGAAAAATAAACCTCAACCAAATCTTAGAAAAACTTCAAAACACACCTAATCATTGATCTCAAGTTAGGCTATTTAACTTTTCGCTTTCCTAAAACTGAGTTTGGATCTGTTTAAGATAATCAAAATAACTTTAACTGAAATATCAGACTTTGGTCGATTTCGTTCGAATCAAGGTTAAGTATATGTTACATATTATTTAGGGGATCCCTCGTTGGTTCAGAATGCAAATATTACTGAAAGATAATTAGATGTCATAGTATGTCATGTAGATATGTATGACAACGATACATATATCATAGACATTGTTTCATTGCCAATGAGCCTGTTCAGTACGCCGGTGAAGTTATCTACTTCTCCCATTGAATTTCCTTTCACCAATTCAATTATCATTTTTGCATTTTGCTAAGATGAGGGCAATCATTATATGAATTTCCTTTCATCATCTCTTTTTAGACAAAATTGGGGAAATCAAATTTCAAATTTTCTTTCACCATTTGTCTTGGACTAGATGGGGGCAATCAGATTATGAATTTCCTTTCACCATCTGTCTTATATTTTAATATTTTGAAGTGGGGTCAATCAATCTGTATGTATCATACAAGGGATGATATATGCTTAATTTTTTTGAAAGGAAGGTCTGTCAACGATTTTTAATGATACTCTAAAACTAACTTTCTTCCAATTTTCATTACACCTTCGCCTATAACAAAATTTTATGGGAATTTTAATTATTTAGGGATCAACTTTGAGCAAATTAGTCAGTTTTAATGTCCGATAGAAGAGATAAAGTTATCAGGATTAGCCTAGACATATTTTTTCATATAAAATCAAAGGAACATAAAGATTTTCGCCAAAATTTGTTTTGAAAATGTGTTTTTTAAGTTTTCAGAGCCAAGGTAAGTTTATTTGTTTCTATGAAGACTTAAGAAAATAAGAAAGGAGAAAGAAAATCTGAAGTGGATAAGAACTTGGGGATAGGTAAAAAATGACCCAATCACAGTTTTGAAGGATCTGAATCAACAAAAATCCTAATCCTACACAATTTTGTGTAATTAGTTCAGACTTCTTTCAAGCTTATTTATTATTATTATTATTATTATTTATATAAGAGAGCTGGAATGAAATGTTGATTTGGACAACTTATTTATATACATTGGCCCTACACTAATCAGGCGAAATTCCATTGATCAAGCAACATGAAATTTCCAATGGAGCCATACAAATAGTGGTTCGCTTAACATATCTTGCTTGCTGCTAAATGAAGGAATGAAAAGATAATAATTTTTTTGCAGCAAAGAATGAATAGGTAGCTTGCGCTTACTGCTGAAGTTTGGTTGCACAAAAAATGCTGCAACAATTTGGACCTCTTGAAGAAAATACTCCAACCAAACAACTACCGGATCATGAAAAGATAGAGATATAACATTTTCAAAGTCAACTGATACCTTTTCTTGCCGAACATAACTCTCTGGAGGAAAATAAATAATTTGTTGCTTATCAACTTCAAGATCACATTCATCATAGTTATCAAACAAAGGAGAACTATTGTATGTTTCCATGCATGTTGGGAAAGAAATCTGCTCTTCTTCATCATTTGGATACTCATCATAAATAGGATTATTATATAAAATTTCTGAACTTTGTCTCTCAAAAACTTCTATTTCTTGATGATCTAGTAATGATGACTGAATACTAGCAGCTTGGTCAAAATCAACATTTAGAATAGTAGTTTGATCATGCCAGTAATTACTATGAACATTTGATATCATGACAAATGCACATGGATTATCGTTTCCATTGTCAGTATTATTACCAGGATCATCCTCTTTGAAAGCTAGTTGTGAATGGTCTTCAATAAGCCATTGGCCTTCATAAAGATCTAGATCAACAATTTCTTCATGGTGTTGTTCAATCAAATTATCTTCAATATTTTCAATGCTACCAAAATCATCCTGAAAATCATTTTCTTGGGAAGAGGAACTGAAGGTAGAATCATGTATGCATGAATTTGAATCTAGTTCTTTATTAGAAAATGCATTTTCATCTTTATTTCTACAATGAACCTGGACTTGATCTGCTTGAAAGACTGGAGGTTCTTCAAGGATTTCTTCATTTGCAATGATGTCGTCTTCACTCTTACTGCTGCAAGATACCTCTTCTTGATTTACTTCAAAGTCTTCTTCATACAAATGACCATGATTACTATCATGTTTTGATTTTTCGTCAGCAAACTGATTATCTTTACAATCTTGTTCTACAAAATCTAAATTGCAACAGTCTTAAAAAATGAACTCTGATGAATATATTCTTTTGCAATATTTTTGAAAAGATGCATGGAATTCTTTTAATGATGAAATGTTAGGAGGGAGTAGAGATTTGTACCAAAGTTGAGAATCCCCTCCCAGATTAATCATGAACATTTTCATGAAAACATCTTCTTGATGAATATCTAGTTGATGCATGAGATTATGAAATTCAAACAAATGCTAGGATTATCATCTTTATCCTCTCTAAAACTAGGAAGATGATCTTCCCAAACTTTGAGGTCTGGAACAATGTTTGGAAAACCAGAAATATTTGTAAAGTCCAAAGGAGAAAACCTCACAACAATCCGAGCAACAAAAGAAATTGACATCTTGGAAACAATGGAGTCGTCAGTGAATCATGTAGAGTCTTCTAACTATGGAGTCGCCATGTGAATGTTCATATCCAATTGAATGCCTATCCCTTGTTCACCATCAAGGAATAGATATGGATTTTGTCGTACCCCAAGGGATATATAAACCTTCGAAACCGTCCCCAACAACAATGCCAAAAAATGTTGTTGCAAGAGTTGACTCTAGGCTGTAATAGAGACAAGCCTTAGCACATTTTGAAAAAAGATAATAATATGTGATTGATCAGTTATTGGAGCTTCTAGAAATAGGTCTGAGAGAGATTTTCAACCCTTAAAAATTAGAAATAAAGAGGCATGACCTCATATTCTAAATTCGTTTTAAAACCATGAGAATGGATAGAAGATAATAGACAGACAAAAATGAAAGAAAAAGCTAGGTATCCAATTTTTATAAATCTGGTCTTCCTTTCAGTAGAAGAAATAACACCGAACTTCAAATATCTGGTCATAGGTCTTGTCTCACTCACAACAAGACAGAGGAAGTGATATGAACAAATAAAACTTGTAAATAAGGCAAAACACTTAAGATGTAGGTCTTGTTTTGCTCACAACAAAACAGAGGAAAAACTGCACTTGAAGGAATGCTTTAAATTAGCTACAACAAAAGTCTCACTGACTTGTAACCATGACAAGATGAATAAATGAATGGAAAGAAGAAAGAGAAGTAATAAAAAGTTCAGAAACAATAACATAGGAAGAAGACAAAATCTAACATAACAAGGTATATAATCTCTTTGCTTCTATTAAGTATTATTGAAAAGACTGCATTGCATATCCCAACCTAAAAAGGCTCTCGGGTTGTTTCCCTTTTGATAGATCTAGAATATATCTATTTATACAAAAAATGTATCAACTGAAAACCGTTGGACTTCATACAATATCTCCTAAAAATAGAATGAAGTTCGAATGAAATGACAACATGCATATATTGTTTGAGCTGGCGCTTTCATCTGCTCACAGACGCACTTGTTTTCCTTTATTCTTTAAATTGGACACACATTTCCATCGAGGCCACCATAATCATTTTTTTATTGTCCTCGTCATTTGATTCTGTTACCATCTATCCCTTTGTATGGGTTTACCGAGGTAAAGAATTACGGTTGAAGCTGTGGCGATGACGATTGGATAGCTATCTCCATGCGGGCTCCTTATGGGAAGGTGGTGTGTCTTCCGGGAGGTGACGTGTAGTAAGAGTGGAAGACAAGTGGCAAGGGGTGATACATTTTCTATTTTGTGGGGGCGCGAAGAAATGGTTTTGAGGTAACCCACTTTTCGTCTCGCAATGCGTCTGGTGATGCCATGTAACCTCGAGAGAAAACCACAGTTTAAATTGCAGGACCACCTCTCGAAATTAAACCCCGTGCAACTTCGCATCCCACAATTTCTCTCGGCTGTTGATCTAGGCAATATCAAGATAAGCCACCAGATCTTCACAAAGTAAGATAAGCGCCCAAAGTTAGAGCCGAGGTCACAACTCTTGGTCATATGTAGAGAAGATAGAGTGAATTTCGTTGAATTCATGTCCGTTGATCTGAGTGGAGGACACATGTCAGACGATCCCCGTATTTCAGAGATTTACATCTATGAACATCCGAAGCCCGGAGTTTCGAAGTAAATCCTCACCGTTGAAATCAGGAGGACACGCGGCAGGAGGTCCTGTATTTCAGAGACTTAGAGCTCTTGAAAGTTTGTGCTCCCTTTTCCGTTGTTTAGCTCCTCCCTTGCTATATTTGGTCCTTTTGTTAGTTTAGCCAGCTTCCGAATTGTTTTATCGTTCCACTAGATTCTGAGGTTGAGCTTCCCTGCAAATTTTTGTGGCGTGAAAATTAGCCTTCCTGTAACAAGAGAAATCTGTAAGTTCTTCGCATTGATGGCACATCAAAAATAATTATTCAAATCATTAACTCTAGCCAATCATAAATGTCATTAACAATTCGACGGTTCGACATTCGGGAGTTTTAGATGAGACAGATTGAGAATTTCCCGAATCACGAATCTATAGAGGTTAATCCCTAGATAATAGCTATTAAAACCTTAATTAATCATGTTTTAAAAAGGTGTGTTAACTTCAAGTGTTTTAGACATTCGAAATTCAGGGTTTTAAAATTCAGTTCAAGAGGAAATACCTGAAACCCGAAATTGCAAAGTGATTAATTATTCGGTAATCAATTTAAGTCCTAATTAATCATATTTAACTTTAAGTGTTTTGGACTTCGAAGATTTTAGGATACGATGAAGGGTAAATGTCCGAACCCCGAAGTGAGAAATCATTAATTATTTTTGACCATGATCAACTTAATTATTTAAAGTTTAATACTTCGACATTTTGGTTCTTAGGTGATTTATGAATTAGTTTTTTGTTATATTTTCGAAGGGTCAACTCCTATAATGACGTGTCATAAATGACATCATTCTAGATGGCGTGTCGAGAAAAGTGAGGTGGCACGTGTTAACTTAGGGATGACTCAAAAGATACACATGTACTACGACTCATGTCCTTTAAAGGTTTAGGAAAAGTGATGAATGAATACTTTCGGGTTTTGGGGCTTTTATCATTAAGACTTATCGAAACTCCCGATGTGCGAGGCTCCAGAGTGACTTTTAGTGATTTACGTCTTTAAAAATTAGGCGGCTCCAAAACTCTGGAGAAATTATGGTCATTTGATCAAATGGAAAAAATTCATCAACGACAGATATCATGCGCGCCTTATTACTGATTAACCATAACTAAATTTGATTTAAAATTCGAAAGTTATTTTCTAAGTTACCATTTTGGGAAATATTGATTTCATGAAGTGGAGAATGTAAAGCTCAAAAGTTCAGGATTATATGTGTTCCAACAGTGCATGCGACATTGTTGGCTGACGTGGATGTCTCGTTCCTGGTTGAGCCAACCGATGGTTTACGGTTAAGGATGTAGCGTCATTGTCAGGTTCAACCTCTTGACGACCTTTGTTGAGATCAAGTTCTTCTGGCTACCACTATTGATAATTAAATGGAGCGGAGTTCCCTTCACCCACATCTGTGAGTGGAAAATGCACTCCCCTTCTTCAAGCTCCTCTGATTCCTCTAGCTAGAATTTTGTGGTAGCGATGGTGACACTAGCTTCTGCATCAATTATCCATCTTCCATTTTCTGGTTCTAAATAAAAGTCTAAGTCAACATATGACCTTGGGGCTCTCGTCTCAGCCAACAAATGTTTTTTGGAGCGACATTCATCAGTATTGTTCCAAGGGATTTATGGAACTCGCACCATTTTCTAGTGTCCTTCTTTGACTTCCCATTACCCTTCTTTGCTGGTGGCTTGGGATGGTTATCTTGGGGTTGGCCATCCTTTCTTTGTCTTTTGGTCTGGGAGTTAGGGCCACCCTTACCATACTTTGGATGTTGTAGATTTGCAGACCCAAACTCTCGCTTATTCTGCTGCTTGAACTTTTGCTCGATTTTGATAGCATATCGACAAGCGACTCCCAACGATGAGATGTCCTTAAAATCCATTTTGGTTTGTATGTACCTATGTAGAGCCCCACGATATTTTAAGTCTAGATTTCACTCAAAGTATTTTATAGCCATCTTGGTGGGAAAGGTATGGAAAATATTGATGAACTCTGGAACTATTTGTTCCCTCTCTTAGCGCAGTGTGGTCCATCTCGTGTACTGGTCATCATAACTTCCAACAGGGTAATATTGTTCCTTGAGGGCATCAACAAAATCCTCCCAAGTGGGTCATTGCCCAAAAATTACAGACTCATCTTCGACATGTTTCTCACAGTAAGTCTCCCACTAATCTTTGACATGGGGAAGGGACTTAAGGAGCGCGAAGGTGATCTTTTCACTATTGGAAAAATTGTGGACAAAGAAATAACCCTCTAGCAGATTTAACCATTTTTCCAAAGCGTCGACGTCTATCTAGCCTTCAAATAAAGGAATATCAAAGTTAAATTGTACCTTGAATTGCATCGCACCTCCGAAGTGACTTTTGGTTGAAGGTGCCTTCATTATTGTTGATAACCGTTGAAGGATCTAGGTGAAATTATCCATCATCTCGTTCCTCAGTTGCATGAGGGATTCCTCGAGCAACAGTTTGAAAGGATCTCCTATCCCTTCATCCATCTTTTATTCTACCATGGAAGGTTGCTTGGGTGTGCGAGAACAATTTTCCTCAAGAGAAACAAGCTTGAGACCCAACTCTCTATACCCTAACCTCGTTGGGGACATGCACTAAGAACGATAAGGGGCATACCACTCTCATACCACTAATCTAGATTATTTTGGGGAACGATATGAATGTATAAATATAATAGATATATAACAAAAAAATACATAGATATGTGGAAAGGAACATAATAATACAATAAATCTCATATTCTATTAATGACTGTCTAAAATATAAAAGACAGTAAAATGCAAAAACACACAATCTAGCTAGAATGGTGGTAGCTTATCTCTGAGAAGAGATGTGTCAACTACACTCATTCGTAAGAATTTTAGTACAATGAGGATCCAAAGGAATTTTTAACATAAAGCATAAATGAGAAAACCCTAAATATCCAAAACCATAACCCCTGGAGATGAAACACCAAAAGGTTTGTGGGCCTCGATGGGGGTAGTTGATACATCAACTTCTCGAGGGCATAACTTTTGCATACGAACTCCATTTGGGGCGCTAGATACACCATTAGAAAGGTATAACCGAGGAGTACATATTACATTCGACATATAATCATCCTATGGCTACATGCTAGGCGTTTCTAAGCCCAAAAAATGTCATTTAGGGCCTCAAAACAACCCTAGAGGTTTGGGACCCAAAAAAATGTAAAAAAACTGCCTAAATTGAAACTGGTCTTTGATCCAGTGGAATAGGTGGGTGGCCACCGATATCCACCTAGATCAATAGTTGGAAAAGAAGAATTAGTCGTTGTCCTATAGAGATTTCAAAATGACAAAATCCCCCAACCAAATGGATTATGAATGGAATTCTTTTTAGGTTGTTATGATTTTGTGGAAGAGGACTTAAGGAGGGCGATTGAAAATTCCATAACTATTGGAAAAGTCCTAACTGTTGGCCAGATTGCACAGAGTGAATGGGCATTATTGCCATTGATGTAAAACTTCTCATTTAACCCAATTAGTTGGACTAGAAACTCAATTAACCCAATGAATAGGTGGTCAAAGGCTTAGTTAAAGAGGCAAGGAAAAGTGCACTATAAGTTATATCACCAAAGCTCATATGTTAAGGAAGTTTGCCAGATAAGTAAGACAAAATTTAACGTTAATAGCTACAACAACTAATGTAAACACTTCCTGATGAAATTTATGATCTTGGTAAGAGAATGATAAACACAGAGAAAACATAGTGTGTTCAAGAACTTGGTAATGGGTTTTTAAGAGAAAAAACGCAGAGGTTGATTCACATTTTTTCTTGGAAATCTGTTGATCACTTGCTGGGAGGAAAACACATGTGTAAATGTATTTGAGACAGTTAGAAAGTTTTTCTTTAACCCTGTCAATTGGTTTCTTGATTGTGAAAAACACAGAAGTGGATTGAAAGAGGAAAAACACAGAAGTGGACTGAAAGAGGAAAAAACACAGTAGTGAAATGATTGAAATGAAGTTATGGAATTCGACAATTGAATGTCTTCTTGAAAGATAAACACAGAGAGATCAATAAGTTGAATTTCTTTTTGAGAGATATATGCATAGAGGTTAATAATTTGATTTTCTCCTTAAATGAGAAATGCATAGAGAAGAGGTACACTCTGATGTTGCAGATCGTATGGTTGTTTTTACAGTGAATAAACTCTGATATAGATCTA
Organism: Picea glauca; assembly: GCA_000966675.3. Classification (NCBI taxonomy): domain Eukaryota; kingdom Viridiplantae; phylum Streptophyta; class Pinopsida; order Pinales; family Pinaceae; genus Picea; species Picea glauca. Next base: position 800,662 of record JZKD02S2434211.1, read on the forward strand.
GAATAGAGGTATGAAATGCTTGATTGATTGAGCAATTACATTAAGGGTATATGCATTAAATAGTTAAAGACTATCTTTATAATTCAAATATACATTGAGATCATTATTTATTGCAATGAATATTATCTACAGATTTGATTTCCAGGTTTATAACAAAGTAAACATGAACATATTGAGTTGATCGGTTTTGGCATTGACAGAGTATGAACAGAGTTGCATTTGAATAAGATGTGTGTTGGTTGAAAACAATAACAGGTTTGGCAAAGATGGAATTGATGGTTACATGTTTGTTTTCACAGAAAGAAATTAACTAAAGGATATTGACAGTTTAAGAGGAGTGTTTGAAACAGGTTGAAGCCAGTACTAAAGGGAGGAAGGGGGGATCTAGGGAGACTAATAGTCTCATTGCAAGTTGAAGCTTGCATTCAGACAGTAGAAGATGTCTTTCAGTAGGTGCTGAAGATAAAGAGGTAGTATCCTCATCTGAGTAGTTGCTCAGACAAATTTTGATGTAACTGAAGTAGCTTTCTTGATTTACATCCACAAGAAGAAGAGGTTTTTCCCTTTATGGGTTTCCTCATAAATATTTTGTCTCTATCCATTTCATGTGATTGATGGTTACTAATTCATTTTCACAGAGACAAAATATTTATTAGGTTTTAAGCTGCATTAAATAAGTAATCTGTATTAAAGAGATAAACGTGAAGATTGTGTATACAACTGATTCACCCCCCCCCCTCTCAGTTGCTCAACTTGTCCAACAATTGGTATCAGATCCAGTTACTTCAGAACTTAGTTTAATCACTGGAAGTTTGGTCTTTTATGATGGATAAGAAATCTAAATTTACAAAACATGGATGACTTCTATTTGATGGACATAACTATGCCTTTTGGAGTATCAAGATGAAATTGTTTTTGCAAGCTCAAGGAGTAGATGTTTGGGAAGTTGTGGTGGATAAAGATAGTGTTCTAGCAACCATTCCAACAGATGTTGCAGGTAAGAAACTTTATGAAAGCAATTCCAAATCTATTTATGCAATACTTGGAGGTTTAGAACGGTCATAATTTATTAAGGTTATGCACTATGTGTCAGCAAAAGAATTATGGGACAAGCTGAAAAATGTTTATGAAGGAGATACTAAGGTGAATAATGCTAAGTTACATTCATATAGGAGTTAATTTGAAAGTTTAAAAATGGAAGAATCTGAAGATATAACAACTTATTTCCTTCGTATTGATGAAGTGTTAATACCATGAGAGGTCTAGGAGAAAAAGTTAAAAATGCTAATATTGTACAAAAGGTACTTAGATCTCAACCTGTAAGATTTGATCCAAAAATATCTTCTTTAGAAAAAAGAATTGATCTTGCTACTTTATAAATGGATGAACTACATGGGATACTAATAACATATGAGATGATGACCTCTGGTGAGAATTCTTCCAGGAAAGAAGAAGCTTTCAAGGTAGCAAAGAAGGACAAGAAAAAGGTTGAAGCAGAAACCAACAATTATGAGGATTCAGAAGAGGATATGGAAGAAGCTATTTTTGTCAAAAATCTGAAAAAGGGTACTGACAAATACAAAGGTAATCTTCCTCTTAAATGTTTTGGTTGTGGTAGAATATGACATTTTGCTTCCAAGTGTCCTTTCAATAAGCATTCTGATGGTGAAGAAGAAAGCAATAGAAAGAGTAAAGAATACAAGAACATGTATAAGAAGTCTTTTCAAAGAAACTCATATAAAAAGAAAAGTCTATTTATTAAAGATGATAGTGACTCTTCAGAATCAGATGAAAGTGATGTTAGCTCAGATATAAAACTTTTTATGTCTATAGAAAATTAGAATGATAAATTTAGTAAAGAATAAGAAGGTGAAGTTGAATTGGAAGCTAAGCTTGTAAATGCTTTGACCGAACTTAGAAAGGTAAGAAGAGAATGTAAACATTTCAAAGAAGAAATTAAGAATCTTGAAAATGAGATACAAAAATCTAACAAGTTGACAGAAAGCATTGAAACTATGATAATTGATTTAAAGCTCAAAATAGAAGAAGCTAGAGTAACTGAGGAAGCACTAAACAATTTGCTTGTAGAAAAAGATAAGGAAAACGAAGGTCTGAAACTTGAAGTTGTTTCATTAAGAAATAAGGTACAAGAAAATAACATGGATGATAGCTCAAAGATTTTGAAACAGATTATTAGAAATCAAAGACCAACAAATGAAAAAATTGGAATTGGTTATAAATCTGAGGTTACTAATGCAAGTACTAATACAAGTTTTGAAAAAGAAGGTACAGGACATACAAATGTGAAAAACACTAGAAAGCAGATGGAATCAATAAAGAAAGAAGGACATTAGACTTCAACAATACATAGAAGAAGCTATGACAGGTAGCATAACAAGTTTTATGGCTATTGTTTATTTTGTTACAAGTATGGACATAAAGCTGTTTTTTGTAATGCCTTTTCAAGAAACATAATTGCACATAATAGTCATGACAAATATAGGTTTGATTATGGAAGAAGGCATGATAGAACGATTCTGAATAGTGTGAACAATTCCTATAACAGATTTGATGTTTTAAGGTTTGAGGGTGAATGCCATAGGTGTCATAATTTTGGACATGTGTCAAGAAACTATCCAATGAAATTTCAGAAATCTGCTGAACCTAATTACACTAATCTAAAAGATAGACGTTGGAAAAAGAAAAGTGACCATTTATAATATGAAAAATGCACTCTAGCTTTACATTCTGATCATAAAGTAAAATTGTGTGTGGATAGTGGATGTTCAAAACATATGACAGACATAAAACAAAATTTTGTTACATTGGATGAAGGAAAAGAAGGTACAACTACTTTTGGTAATGAACAATCAACTAAGATAATTGGAAGAGGTACTGTGTGTCTGAATAACAAAAATATTATGGCTGAAAATGTTTTGCTGGTTGAGGATATGGAACACAATTTATTGACTGTAAGTCAAACTTGTGATAAAGGGCATTATATGAATTTTGATTCTAGAAATGGTCAAATCAAAGATGTCATAACAAATCAGTTAGTTGGAACAACTACAAGAATATTGAGCAACATTTACATACTAGATGAGAAAAAGGAAAATTGTTATCTTTGGAATGAAGATGAAAGTTGGTTGTGGCACAAAAGGCTTGGGCATATTAACTTTGAAAATCTGATTCAGTTAAACAAAAAGGAAGCAATAAGAGATTTACCTGTCATGAAAAATCTTACCAGTTCTATTTGCAAACAATGTCAACATCGTAAACAAACTAGAGTTAAGTTTAAGACCAAAGAACATTCTACAACAAAACCTTTGGAAATAGTACATGCTTATGTTTGTGGACCTATGAGGACAACATGATTAAATGGTGAAATATATTTTCTGTTATTTGTAGATGACTTGGATGTTTCTGTTGAAAAAGCAGTCTGAAACATTCAATTGTTTTCAAATTTTCAAAGAGTTGACTGAAAATGAAATTGACATGAAAATCAAATGCTTAAGATCAGAGAATGGGGAAGAGTTTGTTTCTAAATAATTCAATAAGTATTGTGATGATAATGGTATCAAAAGACATTTTTTTCTGTTACTGAAACACCTCAACAAAATGGTGTTGTTGAAGGGAAAAATAGGACTGTTATGGAGATGGCAAGAACAATGCTAAATGAATCTAAACTGAGTAACATACTTTGGCCTCAAGTTGTCCATACTGTTGGTCATATTATGAATAGAATCTTGATGAGAAATAACTATGACAAAACACCTTATCAGTTATGGAAAGGTAGGCTAGCAAGTGTAAAACACTTTAGAATATTTGGTAGTAAGTGTTACATAAAGAAAGTTGATAAAAATATGGGAAAGTTGGATTCTAGAACTGATGAAGGTATTTTAGTTGGATATTCATGCTCAAGAAAAGCTTATAAGTGCTACAATTTCAGATTGAAGAAAGTTGTTGAAGCCATAGATGTTAAATTTGATGAATCTTCATTTTTAAAATACAAAATTGAACAAAAAGATCATCAGACATATGAAATATATGACAAACTGAAAATGGAAGAAGAATCAAGTGATATAGAGGAAACTAAATCAGATAACAATGAAAATCTGATTCCTAATTTGGTGCCGGGGTCAACTCCATCTAAGACTCCAAACAAAAGGGTACAAAGAAAGCATCCTGAAGAGAAAATCATTGGTGATATAAATGCAGGTGTTGAAACTAGAAGCAAAAGGCAAGAATCTAGTTCAAATCACGAACATGTATCATTACTCTCTCTATTTGAACCCAAGAATGTTGAAGAAGCAATCAATGATGAATAATAGATGAAAGCAATGAAAGAAGAGATTAGTCAAATAGAAAAGAATGAGACATGGGAATTGGTTCCTAGACCTTTAAATAAGAATGTTATTGGGGCTAAATGGATCTTCAGAAATAAGTTGGATGAAGCAGGTAAAGTGACTAGAAATAAAGCTAGACTGGTTTGTAAAGGGTATGGATAGGTAGAAGAAATAGATTATAGAGAAACTTTTGCTCCTGTTGCAAGATTGGAATCCATTAGGCTGATTTTTGCTTATGCTAGTTCCAAGCACATTAAAGTTTATCAAATGGATGTAAAATCTGCATTTTTAAATGGTGAATTAGAGGAAGAAGTATACATGGAACAACCAGATGGGTTTCAGGTGCAAGAAGAAGCAAATCATGTTTATAGGTTGAAAAAGGATTTGTATGGGCTAAAGCAAGCTCCAAGAGCTTGGTATTCCAGGCTTGATAAATACTTAAGGGAACACGGATACAGAAAAGACAACACTGACAATAATCTTTATATTAAAGAAGAACAAGATAACTTGGTCATTGTTGAGATTTATGTAGATGATATTATTTTTGGCAGTGATAATGATCAACTTAGCCAACAATTTACTGAAAGTATGCATAATGAGTTTGAGATGTCCATGCTTGGTGAAATGAAATTTTTCTTAGGTCTTCAAATCACTCAATCTGATAAAGGTATTTTCATTTCTCAAACTAAATATATCAATGAAATTCTCAAGAAGTTTCAAATGCAGGATTGTAAACCAGTTGGCACTCCCATGGTTACTGGATGTAAGTTAAGTCAAAATGATGATTCTGAAAATGTTGAGAAGACAATGTACATATCTATGATTGGCAGTTGTTAAGGTCCTAACCCGCACATAGGTAGATTAATGTATTCGGATGTAATAAAGGTCAATATTAATAAGACCTTTCAATAAAATAGAATAAGGCGGATGTAAGAAGACCT
>JZKD02S2434211.1:826507-845455 GCA_000966675.3 Picea glauca
TGAAAACTGGCTTGGGGTATGAAGAGGGATCAAGCAGTGGTAAGCCAAGAAATGAAGAACCCATCAAGTTTGTCAAAAGTACAACCAATGGCAATAACAATCCTGCAGAAAAAAAGGAAGACAATCAGTTGCCTAGGTCGAGTAAGGTAAAATATGCCAGATCTGAATCTATAGAACAAAGAAGTAATGTGCTCACTACTGAACGACATCATCAGTCTGGAAGAAATCGATTTTCTCAAAGAAGACAACCATTTTCCAGGTACAAAGAATTCTTCTATGGCTATTGTTTCTACTGTGCTAACTTTGGTCACAAAGCTATAAATTGTTCCTTAAGACTTAGACATGAGAAATTAATATTTCAAAGGAACAATTACTTGCCACAACAAAGAATGATGCAGCCAAGTAACAAACCTTCACTGATTTCCAATTGCCAAATTAAGCCCGGGGACATGCAACTAAAGAGGTCAAGAAATAATCAACAATCAATGAGTAGACAATGCTGCATAAATAAGTTTGACCTGTTGAACAATGAGATTGAATGCTACATCTGTCATAACTATGGACACAAATCTATTGACTTCCATTTAGGGGAATATGAACCAGATTCGTAATCTACTGTTGAAAATGTCAAGTTTTGGAAGAAGAAGGAAAGTGACAAGTGTGGATTAGTGTTGTCCGCTCAAAGAAAAATGAACCCTTGGTATATAGACAGTGGGTGCTCCAAACACATGATGGGAGAAAAAGGCAAGTTTCTATCTCTAAGTGAAAGAAAATCAAGAAACATAACCTTTGGAAATGACGCTCTAGGGAAAATAAAGGGCAAAGGGATGGTGAGCTTAAGTAATGGAAAAGGAAAAGCCCAAGATGTTCTACTTGTGGATGGGATGAAACATAATATGCTCAGTGTAATTCAAATGTGTGACAGAGGATGTGGAGTGTTGTTCACATCCAAGGACTGTAAGATAAAGTCTATAAACTCAGGAAAAGTGGTGGCCAAAGGCATAAGGATAGAAAATAATGTATATGTGCTGAAAGAAAATAGAGAAGAATGTCATCTAAGCAAACATGATAAAAGCTGGTTATGGAATAGGAGACTTGGACATCTAAACTTTGACCACTTAATCAAACTCAAAAACCTCGAGGCAGTAAAAGATCTTCCAAGAATATCAAAGCCCCAAGATTCAATGTGTAAACCCTGTCAAGTAGGGAAGCAAAATAGGACACAATTTAAGTCCAAGAGCTTTACTTCAACAGAGAAACCACGCCAACTAGTTCATATGGATTTATGTGGACCATCAAGACAGAAAGGCACAGTGAAAGAAAACTACTTCATGCTGATTATCGATGATTACTCCAGACTTACTTGGGTTGCCTTTCTCAAAGAAAAAGCTGAAGCATTTGAGAAGTTTAAAATATTTAAGGCTTTAACAGAGACTCAAATAGGCAAGAGGTTAAAGGTAGTAAGATCATATCGGGGAGGAGAGTTTATGTCAAGAGACTGCAAGGAATTCTGCGATGAACATGGGATCAAGAGAGAATACACAATCCCAAGAACTCCACAACAAAATGGAGTTTTTGAGAGGCAAAACAGAACAGTGCAGAAAATGGCCAGGTCAATGATGAATGAGAAGAACATTGGTCAAAACTAATGGGTAGAAGCAATACACACAACATTCCATGTGCTTAACAAAGCCCACCTTAGACCACAAAGTGACAAGACACCTTATGAATTATGGTTTGGAAGACCTGCCTCAATCAAACACTTCAGAGTCTTTGGGAGTAAATGCTACATAAAGAATAATGATGAGAACCTCGACAAATATGATGACAGGGCTGATGAAGGTATCTTCTTAGGGTATGCAACAAACAATAAAGGATATAGATGCTATAGTAAGAGGCTGCATAAAATGTTTGACTGCATTGATGTAAAAATTGATGAAGGAATCCCAACAAGAGAGGTATACAGTAATGAGTCTTCTACATAAGTGTTAGCATTGGAAGTCACTCCTGGATTGCAGCAGGAGCAGAGCCCGACACCCATCAGTTTAATGTCACGATTTTTTTATAAAATGGATGATCAAATGGAGGCAAACTCAGGACAACATCATTTCAATTCTGAAAATAGTCCAGGCATGCATGGGAAAGTGAGGTCTTAGATAAACTTCAAACAGTGAGTTGTAATAAGTGTGAGTAGGGGGAAGACTTGTATAATAAGAGTGCAGGGGTCTGTTATAAACATTAGGTTCCTAACATACTGTGAGAAGAAACGTCCAAAGGCAAGATCTTCTTACATTCAAACACAGAAGACCAGAGAAAATAGTAATGCAACAACAAATCCTTTATCATAACATAACTGCAACAATTCATGTGAATCATTCGATCATGAACTCTCTGGCATGAGATGAAAACAAAGGTGAAGTAGAAAAACTGTTTGTCATAAAACAAGAAATCTCAGATACAGATGCACAACAAGAGAACTAGAATGGTTGTTAAAACATTATAGTCGGGAGCTCCGCTCTACCATCGATAGATACAAAAATGGAAAAAAAACCTACATATACTCAAAACAACAACAACAACAAAATCGAGACGTTGCATTAATAGATTTTCATCTGCATGGCTTTTGACAATCTGCACCTGCAGTCTCTGGGTGATCATGCACCTATGGCAGATGCAATCAGACTTCTGACAGTTCCGCAGGTGAATCGACGTGCTCTTAATTCGTCGCCGAACTTTCCCATTATGGAGGAGATGATGTCTAACCACCACCAACTACCTTAATAACTACTTCATTGGGATTGAGGATGATCCAACCGACTTGGCACCTTGGGGATGTGGAAGACCCCTCGTGCTACCACCTGGATTAACTGAACGGCCCGATGAATAGCGTGGAGGCCAGCGCAAAGGGTTGGGCACAGAATGGGAGTGGTGGTGCCAAAACCGTGGGGGTGAATTAAGAAGCAATGAGGTGTGAGAGAGGCGGCAGGGGAAAACACATGGCGGAAGGAAATAAGCGGAGGGAGCAGGAGATGAGATATAATGGGCACACTTTAATGGGAGGCTGACATGGAAAGGAGTGGGACACATGGCAGGTGGTGAGTGGATGATGAGATGGGAAAGGGACTACACGGAACAGAAGAGGGGAGATGGACAGATGTTGGAGGATGAGGAAGGGGCTAAAGGGAGCGAACCTCATCGCACGGTTAGGTGGAGAACAGATGGCAAGATGAAACGACAAGAAAGGGGGCCCCATGTTGATTTAAACACAGAAAGACAAATGGTGTCTGGATTGCCTATGCACCATTGATCCGGGCGCTCAAATCGCAACCGTCGGAGAGATGCGTCCCCAATTCTGGACTCCCCCCCTCCGCTTAAAGGTAGAAAGACGGGGGGCTCCAGAATCCCATGTGTGCCGTTGATCCGGGCGCGCGAATCTCTTCCGTTCAAATTTGCCGGCTGCTTAATCATAAGCGCACTTGCGCCTCGAGATTATAGTAAATGGGTTTTTCACCCACTCCTTCGCATTCTAACCCCCCCTTACCAGAAATGTCACTAACATTAGGCTCCATGGGGGATAGAGTCGTCCCTGTGATACTCTAAGAACACTTTTGTAGATTCAGTGCCTTGCTGTTGGGATATGGAGTCACTTATTAAGATGAAAACAAAAACAATATTTACAAAAACAAAAGAGCCGACTGCGGCTCAAAAAAAACATCTTTTCAAGAAATGCCCATTTACTGGGCCACTAAAAACCTCTTTGCCTTCCAGATCCTGCAACTTGTACGTGTTGTTTGAAAACACTTCACTGATCTTGAAAGGCCCAAACCAAAGGGCATCAAACTTACTATGCTTGCCCCTGTCCTGCCTGGGTGCATCCCATTTGAGCACCAGGTCACCCTGCTCGAGTTCTTTCTTTCTGCCCTTCCTGTCAAAAGCTTGCTTGATCTTATGCTGATGGTTGTAGGCCCTGTTCATGACCTGATCTCTGATCTGCTGCACTTCCACCATCTGATGAATCCTTCTGACCATATTGTCAGGCTCTCCTTCAAGGTCCTGGAGGAATTTCGCCATAGACAAGGCGAGATGAGTAGGGAAAATGGATTCTGTTCCGTAAACAAGTTGGAAAGGTGAGATGCCTAGGGACTTCTTTGTTGTCACTCGGTCAGCCCATAGAGAAAATTTGAGTTTCGAATCCCAGGCCCGTTTATTGTCTTCCAACAATTTCTTAATGAGCTTGATCAAGATTTTATTGGAAGATTCCACCAGTCCATTTCCTTGAGGATAATAGGGAGTGGAGTGAATCAATGAGATCTCATAATGTTCACAGAACTTGACCAGAGGCTTAGACCTGAAGGGGGCGGCGTTATCAGTGACAATTCTGCTAGGGCAGCCAAATCTGGCTATGATATCCTCTAGGAAGTTGATAATTACTTTGTGGGAAGTGCTCCTAGTGAGGACAACTTCCATCCATTTGGTGAAATAGTCTGTCGCTGTCAGGATCCATCTGTGCTGGCCACTTGAGGGATGATGAATTTCTCCAATGAAGTCCAATCCCCACTGCTGAAAGGGTGCTGAAACTACTATAGGATTTAATGGCAGAGATTTGAGCTGTTTCTTTCCTGAGAACTTCTGGCATTTGATGCAAACTTTGATTTCTCTGCAGACATCAGGGAATAAAGTGGGCCAGTAATACCCAGCTCGGAGGATATTATGGGCTGTGGTCTTCCATAAATGATGACCCCCACAAAGGCCACTGTGGAAATCAAATGTAACCTGCTGGGCTTCTTGTGGGTCCAGGCACCTTAAAAATACCCCTAAAGGGTCTTTCCAGTACAAGGTTTGGTCAATGAGGCAATATCTGACCACCCTGAGCTTTAGAGCTCTTGCCTTGCTTTTTTCCATGCCATCAGGAGGCCTCAATTCTTGCAGAAAGTACAAGATATCCTTGTACTAGGGGCATGCTGCTAGCGATAAAGCGCCTTGGGAACTCTTGTTGGATGACTCGGCTTGCTCATTGATGAACTTAATCCCCAAAGCTTTGCAATTGGATTCAGCCAGTAGCTTAGCTAAACCCTGCCCCTTTATCAATTTGGTGGGCTTAACCTCCAGATCAAACTCTAGGATCTTGGCAATCCATTTACCTCTTCTCTCGTCTATGTCAGGCTATACGAGGATGTCCTTCATAGAGGCAGAAGGAACGTACACGGTGATCTTTGAGTGCAAGACATAGACTCTGAAAGCTTTGAGGGATTTCACCAAGGCATAAGCCTACTTCTCCCTGATCATAAGCTTTGAGGGATTTCACCAAGGTTGCTCTCGCCCTTGATCATTTATTTGCAATAAGACCACTGCTACTGTATCACAGGAAGCAAAAGAAAAAATCAGGAAATCTTTGGAATAGTCAGGACTGATCAGCACCGGTGCCTCAATCAATGCCCTTTTTATCTAGACAAAAGATTCCCTGGGTTCAATGGTCCATTTCACTTCATTTCCCTTTCTGAGCATGGCTGTGATGTGTCTCACCAGCTCAGCTAAATTTGAGATGAATATCCTCATAAAGTTAATCTTCCCCAAAAAGGCCTGGAATTCCTTCTTGGATCTGGGAGGTGACAGGGTCTGAATTGCCTCTACCCTACTAGGATCAATTCTCACTCCCTCTGCTGATACTATATGGCCTAAAAGCTTCCCCTCCTTCATAGCAAACAAAGATTTCTTGGGATTTAAAGATAAGCCATACCTCCGACACTTCAGGAAAAGTTTTTTTAAGTGGCAGCAGTGCTCCTCGTCTGACCTGGAGAAGAATGTGATGTCATCCAGATAGATCACTACAAACTGATCTTTCTCCCTAATGAAGGCTATATCCATAGCTCGCTGAAAGGTTGCCCCTGCATTCATCAATCCAAAAGGCATTTTGGCATACATGAATGTGCCCCAAGGAGTGGTGAAGGCTATTTTTTCTCTGTCCTCAGGCATGATTGATATTTGATTATACCCCGAAAACCCATCAATCATGGATATCCTAGATGCTCCAGTTACCTTTTGCAATATGTGCTCCATGTTGGGCAGGGGATAATTGTCTTTCCTTGAGCTTCTGTTCAGGTTCCTGAAATCAACGTAGAGTCTGATTTCTCCACTTTTCTTTCTCACTGGAACCAAATTGGCCACCCACTCAGAATACCTAAGGGGATAATGATTTGGGCATCTAACAATTTCTTCACTTCTTTCTCCATGACAGGTAGCAACATGGGATTTATTTGTCTCAGCTTCTGCCTGAATGGCTTAGCTTCTTCTTTCAATGGGATCTTGTGCTCAATGACAGATGTGTCATAGGTTTTGAGGTCTTCATAGCCCCATGCAAACACATCAACGAATTCCTTTAATAACCCAGTGTAGTTATCCCTCTGTTCATTAGTCAGGCTGCTTGACAATTTGACGAACTTAGGCTCATCCTGTGTGCCAATGTTGCATTCGAATACGTCAGCTTCTTCACTTGAGACACCACTCTTTATTGCCACATCATTTTTGTCAAATAGTCTTTCTAAAGGGACCAGTCCCCTTGGAATGTGATTGCTAGGCAGTTGAATAATCTGGCGATTAACAAATTTATTCAAGCATACCTCAGAGGGGGGGTCACCTTCGGGATCCGGGTCCTTATCGATGTGCAATGCAGAAAACTCATCGACGGACTGAAGAAATTTTTTGATTTCAAGATCGTCCTTGAATACCTTCCAATGCTTTATGTTGTCCGGGATGGACAACCTGTATCTTACTTCGACCTCACCATTAATCTTTGGGGACAGGGGAATCCTGAACAAACTGGTTGAGACTGCTAGGGAGTCGACTGCGGTATTCTCTTCCCTTGGGACATAAACAATGTTGAAAGCAGAGAAGAAATTATCAATCGAGTCCCATACCTCATTTCTGTAGCTTCTAAGCCGAGGATGCTTGGCCCGATAAATATTTTTGACCTGTTGGATGATCAATTCTACATCCCCAAACACAACCATCTCCTTTATTCCCATCTCTTTTGCAGCCCTCATACCCAGAACAAGAGCTTCATATTCTGCCACATTGTTGGTGATTTCGAATTCCATCTTGTATGACAAAGATATTATCTCTTGACAAGGCGATATGAAAACCACTTCGACACCTGCACCTATATTAGAGGAAGCTCCATCAAAGAACATATTCCAAACAAAGGTGGTTGGAGGAGGTATCTCCTGATTAAGAATAGGCTGCTTCCTGATCTGTAAAGGGGCCTCAGGAGTTTCGGTGATCTGTAACAAACTAGACCCTAAATCAGTGTCAAGTGCAAAGATGGGGTGATTGGTGGGGTTTGCTTCATCACTGACAATATAGGCTAGCTGGGCTTCTCTGTACAACCTCCTGTGTTCCCCTCCAAAAAATGGGATGGTGGCATATGTGAGATCCATCTGCAACGTTCCTCCAAGTCTCTTAATCCAAGACCTTGACAACAACATGCCAAACTTGGGGGGAACATCAACTACCACAATGTCCATGACCACAATCTTCATGGGCAGCTGAAACAAAGAAACCACCAGGTCCTTGATGATTCCCAGACATTGCACCCTCCTCAAATCAAAAGAGTACAAATCATGATAGGCCTTGGTCACTTCTAGTCCTAATTCTTCCATGAATATCTTGGGCATAAGGTTATGGGAAGCTCCTGAATCCATGAGGCAATTATGCAAGACTTTATCATGTATGTTCAGGGAGGTGTAGAAGGGAGGGGATGAATCATCTCTGTCTTCTACCATGGGACCTAGGATGACAGCTAGCTTCTCATCTTGAAGGTTCATTGAGTCAAAGGAAGGCTGAAGGGACTCAGATTGCAGCAGCTTAGAGAGGGACCTTTTAAAGTCTTCATTTTTAACTAGCTCAGAGATGGGGACGAGAATACTGATCTTTTGAATTTCATGCTCAAAATTAAAAGAGGAAACATGCTTAGGAGCTTCCCTTACCTCAGCGATAGGTTCTTTGGCTGCTGAAAAAACACTCCGAGCTTTCTTTTCTTTAGTCGTGGTTGCTGGAGTTTTAGTAGGCCTATCTGCTATGAGGGGTTGATCTTGGACGTCAAAGTCTCCTTCTTTCTTTCTTGACCTGAGATTGTATCTATTAGAAGTGTGGCCGACCCTCTCTCCCTTTCCTAACTCATGGATCTGAATGTTCATCAGGGATTTTTCGTATGTAGACTGAGTCAAATGGGGAAAAGGAGGGGCTTCCTCAACACAATGAATTTCGGGGTCGAATTCGTCTACCTCATGTCCTTCCTCATGAGTAACCAGGTTATTTTGGAGGGGGGTTTGAATCCTTTGATCCTCTCTATCTTTTCCCCTTTGTTCCCTTGGGAAGGCCTGTGGTCCATTGTTATTAAGTCTTCTGAAACCTCTATTATCAACGTTCTGAGGATGTTTGTACATGGGCTTCCCTTCTAACTCCCACCTCTCCATCCTGGCAGAAAGTGATTTTAGTAATCTGGCTGTCTCATCAGTCTGATGGGGCATGGGAGAGGAACTGGATGGGGAGGCTTCATGCCTTTTGTTAGATATGTTTCTATCAGCAGCGTTCCTGAGTCAGTCAACAACCAATATGTTAGATTCTACTTCCACGGCTGCATCCTGCATGTGGGCCAGGGTAGTGGCTCTTCTCTCTCTCAGTAGTAGGCAGAAATCAGGATCAAAAGCGCTAGCATAAGTGATCTTAGCCGAGGCTTCTGAGGGATTTATCTCAGCGGGAATTTTATTATACATTTTATTGAATCTCTTGGAGAAGTCAGAGATAGACTCTCCTTCCTTTCTCTTCAAAGATCCAAACTCTGTCATATAATACATGAAATCATTTTTATCTCCCCATTGTCTCAAAAAGGCATTGTCTAAAGCTTCTATCCCATCAATAGATCCAGGAGGCAGGGCCTTGAACCATTTTCTAGCCTCGCCTTGGAGGCTATGGACAAAAATCCTCATCCATACGTCTGCATGCATGATGAAATTATCATCTGTGAAACTGTAAAAAGCTTCTAGGTGTTCATCTGTAGTTACGTCCCCCTCACCCGTGAACTTGGGTAGTTTCTTGAGGTAACCATCTGCCGGGAGGGCATTGAGGGGTTGAGGTAACACAAGGGGAGCATACCTAGCGGCTATAATAGCCTCCATTCTAGTCATAGGGGGATTAGCGCCAACCATAGGAATATTAGGTGGAGGAGAACTTGGAGGAGAAGGAGGTCATGAAGGGGTTGTGGGAATTGAGTCTCGAAGTGGAGTGGGAAACAAGAGAGGGTTTAAGGAGAAGAATAACGAGCTCAAGTCAGCAGGCGCTTCTCTTTGTGTAGGAGTGGGGAAATCTTCTATAGTCTCGGGTCTACACCGAGGAACAACTTCAGAGGAGAGGGGAGTGACAAGGATTTCTCCCTCCAATCCCAGACCAGGAGGGGAAAATTCAACAGGAACACTCCCAAAATTAAAGAAACGGGAAACCTCCGAAGAAGGCTGGCCACGAAGCTGAGAATAAGAAAACGAAGTTTTTATGGAAGGAGGTGGGGAAATACTTGGTTCAGCAGCAAAGCTTTCTCCCTGGGAGGGTTTCCCTTTTTTGATAATTGCCTCCGGATCTTCTTTAGGCGTGGCCAGAGGTAGCTGTGGATGGGACCGCGTGTGTCTACCGCTGGAAGCCAAAACTAACCCAATAGGTTTGTCCCAGTGGAGTCATCACAGTGGAGTCGCCAGGTGCACAGTATTAATCTTGATAATTCTGTTATCTGATGCACCTTCAGGATTAGTTAATCGTTGTCGTTCAATCCCGGGGAAAATCTTCAACTTCGTCCTCGACAACGGTGCTAGAAATGTTAGCATCGGAAGTCACTCCTGGATTGCAGCAGGAGCAGAGCCTGACACCCATCAGTTTAATGTCACAATTTGTTTATAAAATGGATGATCAAATGGAGGTAAACTCAGGACAACATCATTTCAATTCTGAAAATAGGCCAGGCATGCATGGGCAAGTGAGGTCTTAGATAAAATTCAAACAATGAGTTGTAATAAGTGTGAGTAGGGGGAAGAATTGTATAAGAAGAGTGCAGGGGTCTGTTATAAACATCATATTCCTTACATACTATGAAAAGAAATGTCCAAAGGCAAGATCTTCTTACATTCAAACGCAGAAGACCAGAGAAAACAGTAATGCAACAACAAATCCTCTATCATAACATAACTGCAACAATTCATGCGAATCATTCGATCATGAACTCTCTGGCATGAGATGAAAACAAAGGTGAAGTAGGAAAACTGTTTGTCACAAAACAAGAAATCTCAGATACAAATGCACAACCAGGGAACTAGAATGGTTGTTAAAACATTACAGTCGGGAGCTCCGCTCTACCATCAATAGATACAAAAATGGCAAAAACACCTACATATACTCAAAACAACAATAGTAACAAAATCAAGACGTTGCATTAAGAGCTTTTCATCTGCATGGCTTCTGACAATTTGTACCTGCAGTCTCTGGGCGATCGTGCACCTATGGTAGACGCAATCAGACTTCTAATAGCTTCGCAGGTGAATCGACGTGCTCTTAATTCGTCGCTGAACTTTTCCATTATGGTGGAGATGATGTCTAACCACCACCAAATACCTTAATAACTGCTTCATTGGGATTGAGGATGACCCGACCGACTTGGCACCTTGGGGATGTGGAAGACCCCTCGTGCTGCCACCTGGATTAGCTGAACGACCCGATGAATAGCGTGGAGGCCAGCGCAAAGGGTTGGGTGTGGAATGGGAGTAGTGGTACCAAAACCATGGGGGTGAATTAAGAAGCAATGAGGTGTGAGAGAGGCGGCAAGGGAAAACACATGGTGGAAGGCAATAAGCGGAGGGAGTAGGAGATGAGATATAATGGGCACGCTTTAATGGGAGGCTGACATGGAAAGGAGCAGGACTCATGGCAGGTGGTGAGTGGATGATGAGATGGGAAAGGGACTACACGGACCAGAAGAGGGGAGATGGACAGATGTCAGAGGATGAGGAAGGGGCTAAAGGGAGCGAACCTCATCGCACGGTTAGGTGGAGAACAGATGGCAAGATGACACGACAAGAAAGGGGGCCCCACGTTGATTTAAACACAGAAAGACAGATGGTGTCTGGATTTCCTGTGCGCCGTTGATCTGGGTGCTCAAATCGCAGCCGTCAGAGAGATGCGTCCCCAATTCTGGACCCCCCCCTCCGCTTATAGGTAGAAAGGCGGTGGGGGGGGGGGGGTTGGGAATCACCCTGGGCGTCGTTGATCTGGGAGCTCGTATTGTGACCGTTGAAGAGGTGTGCCTTTGATTCCGGACCCCCCCCTCGACTTAAAGGTAGAAAGGCGGGGGGGCTCGGGAATCCCATGTGCGCCGTTGATCTGGGCGCGCAAATCTCTGCCGTCCAAATTTGCCGACTGCTTAGTCACAAGCGCACTTGCGCCCCGAGCTTATAGTAAATGGTTTTTTCACCCACTCCTTCGCATTCTAACCCCCCCTTACCAGAAATGTTGCTAACAAGAAGACACAACTAAAGTTGAAGATGAACAGGTCCAAGAATCAAAAAATGAAGACTCTGAATCAGATGAAGACTCAGACACTCATACCAACTCAAATCAACAGTCAACTACAAACTCCTCCTCCAGAATCATTCAAAAGAATCATCCTGCAAGTCAGATAATTGGAGAAAAAGACAAAGGTGTACAAACCAGGAGAAAGCTAATCAAAACCACCGAACAATCTCATATAGCTCTCATATCCATGCTAGAATCCAAGAATTTCAATGAAGCCAACAAAGATGATCACTGGGTTAAAGCAATGAATGATGAACTTGATCAGATTGAGAAAAAAAATACGTGGGAGATGGTTCAAAGACCTGAA
This sequence comes from Picea glauca, assembly GCA_000966675.3. Classification (NCBI taxonomy): domain Eukaryota; kingdom Viridiplantae; phylum Streptophyta; class Pinopsida; order Pinales; family Pinaceae; genus Picea; species Picea glauca. The sequence continues at coordinate 838,422 of JZKD02S2434211.1, forward strand.
GGTAAAAACGTCATTGACTCCAAATGGATCTTTAAGAATAAGTTGAATGAGCAAGGACAAGTTATTAGGAAAAAAACAAGGTTAGTCTGTAAAGGCTATGCTTAGATAGAAAGACTGGATTTTGGTGAAACATTTGCGCCCGTAGCAAGATTAGAAGCTATTAGAATGTTTCTTGCCTATGCTTGTCATAAAAGGTTTAAAGTCTACCGAATGGATGTCAAGTCAGCCTTTCTAAATGGAGATTTAAGTGGAGAAGTCTATATGGAATAACTAGAGGGTTTCAAACTCTCTGATAACCCTGACTTAGTATGCAATATGAAGAAAGATTTATATGGTTTAAAACAGACCCCTCGAGCTTGGTATCACAGACTGGATACGTATCTCAAAGACAAAGGGTTCAAGAGAGGAACAACTAACAACTATCTGTATATTAAAACAAAGGATAATAATTTTCTCATCGTACTAGTCTATGTAGATGACATCATCTTTGGATGTAATAAGGATTCATTGGTACAATGGTTTGCTTCTGCCATGGAGTCTGAATTTGAAATGTCTATGATAGGAGAACTATCATTTTTTCTTGGTCTGCAAATTACTTAGAGGCCTGAAGGGATGTTCATTTCTCAAGAAAAATATCTAAGAGAAATGATGAAAAGGTTTCAAATGGAATATTCTAAACCTATGGGTACACCTATGGTAACTGGATGTAAATTAAGCAAGGACGATGATTCACCTGATGTTGATCAAATCTCATATCGATCAATGATAGGAAGCCTGCTGTACATCACAACATCTCTCCCAGACATAATGCATGTTGTAGGAATGGTAGTAAGATATCAGGCTGCACCTAAACAGAGTCATTTGCAAGCTGTCAAAAGGATATTCATGTATTTGAAATAAACAATGACTTATTGTTTGTGGTATCCCAGAAATCAAAATCTTCAGCTCACTGCTTATTCAGATGCAGATTGGGCAAACTGTGTTGATGAGAGAAAAAGCACCAGTGGAGGAGCATTCTTCTTGGGTGATTCCTTAGTAGTCTGGCTTAGTAAAAAAACAAGGTTCCATTTCTTTATCAACCACAGAGGCAGAGTACATTGCTACGACTACTTGTTACACTTAGGTATTATGGATGATTCAGACACTTGCAGATTTGGAGGTAAAATACACTGAACCGATCCCAATTCATTGTGATAGCACTAGTGCCATCAGTGTGTCTAAAAATCCTATATTTCACTCCAAGACCAAGCATATTCCCATAAAATATAATTTTCTGAGAGAGCAGGTCACCAATCAGATTGTTCAGGTCCATTACATTCTCACTACAGAACAAATTGCAGACATCTTTACTAAACCGCTAGCCAAGACACCATTTGAATATCTCAGATAGAAGCTGGATGTCATCCCGTCTCACATCTAAGAGAGTTCATCCTATTAGGGGGAGTCCTGTATTGGTTACATATCTTATACCTCCTAAAATTAATGCAACATCTCAGGGGGAGCATGTTTTCTTTGACATTGATGTCAAAGGGGGAGAAAAAGAGTTGTCCGGATCAGATGCTACAGTTGGAGGTCCAAAGAGATTAGCGCAGTTTTTCAGGGTTGCCATCAATGTCAAAGGGGGAGATTGTTGGAAGGTTTAAAGTTGGGAGTAAACTTGTCATTGATGGAAAGAAAAATGATGGCAAAGATTAGCGATGGCAAAGAACAACGATGGCAAGAACAATGAAATTGCGAAGTGGCGAAATCACGAGAAGATCTGGGCTGTAGGATCTGGGGTATCTACGAAGGCTCAATAGCCATTAGATATGGTGAATCTGCAAGGCAGATAAGTCCAAGAGTCATCCAAATCTCCAAAGCTGTGAAGGAATCCTAACTATCCATCGGGGACAGTCGTGGACCGTTGATTAAGAGGACGCGTGGTGAAAGATCAGAGCACCACAAAGACTCCATTTCGGAGTCTCGCATATCGCGAATTGGAGTGATGAGAATCTCCATCTAAGGATCAACAAGATGCGAGATCACGAAAAGATCAGGACTGTCAGATCACCAAGAACGAGGACCATTGATCTGAGCTCCATCTCAGAGCTTTACCTATCGCGACTTGGAGTGACGAGAACCTCCATCTTAGGAATAGCGATATGCGAAATCGTGAGTTAACCGTAGCCGTCAGATCAAGGTGTGATCTGGATCATTGATCTGACTCCATTTCATAGCTTCACCTATCGTGACTTGGAGTGATGAGAGCCTCCATCTAAGGAACAATGAGATGTGAGATCACAAAAATATCTAGACCGTTGATTCATCGAGATCGTGGACCGTCAATCAGGGTCGATGAAGATCATGTGTTCGTAGCACCTTTTAGTGCAGACAACGGTCACCGCCTGTGGTAACATGGAGGAAGGACCTAGTGCAGATAAGCTCTACCTTAGAATTTTAGGGATCACGTCTAGTACGAATGCCGAAATACCAAAAATGTGAAATGTCGCTGTAACTGGTGGTCACCGCCTGTGGTCATGTAGAGGAGGGAGCTAGAGCAGCCAAGCTCCTTTTCGGAGCTCGCAACATGAAGATTCAAGATGCCTCATCGCAGAATCTCTGAATTGCAAAAGTGTGAAACACATAAATCACGACAATATCCTTCAGATCTAATCCAACGGTGCAGATGAAAATGAAGGAGATCGGAGGGCTACTGTTGCACGTCATAGTGTAACTGCCAGAAACCACTGATGGTTTCTGCCAGAGGACTCGAAGACACTTCAGGGTGATTGACAGAGGAGATAAAGAGTCTCCGTGAATCTTCAAGAGGGATGAAGATGCTCGTGGAGGCAATTGATAGCTGGATGAGCATTGTAGCCTGTAACTAGAATAGAGAAGGTGAGCTCGTCTGTCACAGAGAAGATGAAGAGTCTCAATTGCCAGAGAGGCTGAGGAATATCAACATAACATACAGTGATGCTGAACGAGTGGAAAAACGGCCAGAGAAGATGAAGAGTCATGACGATGATCAGACAAAGCACTCGAGTTGTGGAGGATATCGACGTGGTATGAGTATGCAGAGGTATTGCGCGCATTGCATGCACAAGGTGCACAAAAGCTATAAATACATAGTACAGAGAAGAGATGCAGTTGCTGTTGTTGCCGAAGTTGCTGTGGATGTTGTTCTTGAAGGTGATTCATGCATGAAGAAGGATCAGAGTGTAGCAGCTGAAAATAATAGAAGAAGAAATATGCAACGAATGGACATGGTGCACAAAGAATAAAAAGCAGAAGAACAGAATGGGCAGCGGATGCATGCTGGAAGACAATGAGGAAGTCTGAGTAGCAAAAATCTTGCAGAACAGTGATGAGACTGGTAAGCTGTTATTGAACACTATATCACTGTAATAGGTTTCAATATTTCAAATTCATAATCCAGGGTGGTTGGGAGGTGCTAGGGAGGACTGGTGTCCTCAGAGGTTCAAGTGCGGGATTGAACACAAGGAGTTGGTGCTTCCTTCTAGTTGGTGCTAGAGAAACCAGGGAGTTGGTGCTTCCTTCTAGTTGGAGCTAGAGAAACCAGGGAGTTGGTGCTTCCTTCTAGTTGGAGCTAGAGAAACCAGGGAGTTGGTGCTTCCTTCTAGTTGGAGCTAGAGAAACCAGGGAGTTGGTGCTTCCTTCTAGTGGGTGCTAGAGAAAAACAAAGAGTTGGTTCTCTCAGCAAGTTGTAGCTTGCAAAATAGAGGTTGTAGCCTCACAATGAGTTGGTGCTCAAATGTATGATAATGTAAAGAATGTAAATAATACTTATCATATAAAGAAGAAGAGGTTTTTACCCTGTATGGGTTTCCTTGGGAAATTTCTATCTCCGTGTTTCTCATATATGTGACTAATGCTGAATGTGCCATTGTTCATTTCCCTGCATTATTGTGATCATCATTGAGTGCCTTGTAAATATTTTAAAAGAAGCATAATTGTTTAAGCACGGGGACAACTTATTCACTCGCCCTCTCAATTGTCTAACACCACTTCCCTAAGGTAGCTTAGTCCATGTATGCCTACTCAATGCACTCACTCCAAAGAAAAACTTATTTGTCATACATTCAACAAGTTTCATAAGGATTTTGTGTTCAATGGGTGTTGGAACAACTATTATTGACAAATCAATTTTAGGATATATGGATTACATTTGTAATAAAGTCACCTTATGGGTTTAGGTTATAGATTGTGCTTTTTTCATTTTTTGTATAAAGCAGTCTATACCACATTCATAAGTGGAAATGATTTACTTAGTGAACAATGATATATAAGGATGTAAAATCCATTGTAATAAATTCATGAGTTATTTATTGATAATACCATATTGTGTTATCATGAGTATCTTATTTTGAGATCAATTATGTCACTCAACCCTATCTAGGCCTTTATCATTTAATTATCTAGTTCATTTTTTAATATGGTATTAGATGAGGGAAGAGTCTAGGAGTCTGAAGTTGTATCAAGAGTCTTGGGCCTTTAAAAGACAAGGTTCTCACTCTTGCAAATTTAACAGTCTTAAAGCCAGGAAGACTGTGCAAATGTGAAGACCTAGGGGTTGTTGTCAATAGAGATGGATTGAAGGATCACTAGCATGTCTTTGTAAATTCAAGAAGACATGAATGCATCTCTCTTAGTTGAAGAAAATAGAACCATTGTAGGCGATACTCAACCTGAGACTACATTATATTCAAGATACATTTGTAGTAGATTGACTAAAGACAAAGGAGATATGGAATGTCATTATTTCCAGAAAATGGCTCACACAACTTGGCACTATAGATTTCAAGCTAGTAATGTTCTCAAGGGAAATATCAAAGAAAAACCACATGTAGAAAATGTATCCATTATTGAAGATCCATAGGATGTTGATAATGGTGATGATGTTAGAAAGGGAATTTTACATCTTTTAAGAAGCCCACACCTAAAAACATAAAGGGGTCTAATGTAGCTAAAATTCAACATGGATGGCTCCTAAGATAGTTCAGGAGTTTCTGAATCTTTGGAATTATCCCCTTAAAAAGGTCACGAGACAAATTGATTGAGCAATGTGGATGCAACTCAACATATATGGTTATCTAATGACTCGAGAGATTTGTAATTTGGGAGTTCGGGGAGGTGGAATCTGGGAACCAAGGAATCTAGCTCATGAGATACACCTTTATGAGGGTTTCAATGCAACTTGATGGAGCTCCACTTGGTTAAAGAATTATTTTCAAAGAAGAAGCTTATGAATAATGTTTGGTTCTGATGTTTTAGTTTTCAGTTAGTGTGTTTTATATTCAGTTAGTATGTTTTGATTTTAGTACTATAAGCCTTAAGAGGGGGTGTTAATATATAAATCTTATATTTGTAAGAAAGTCACTTTATGACTTTAGGTTATAGTTTATGATTTTTTTCATTTTTTATATAAAGTTTTATATCCCACATTCATAAGTGGAAATGATTTTCTTAGTGAACAATGATATATAAGGACATAAACTTCATTGGAATGAATGCACTCGTTACTCATTGATGATATCATATTGTGTTATTGTGAGTATCTTTATTTGAACTCAATTATGTGACTTAACCCTATCTAGGCCTTCATCATTTAGTGATCTAGATCATTTTGTAATAGTTAAAAGGTAAAAAAATAAGCTCCATATCAATAGTAATATAAAAACATTCTAAAACTTCTCATATAAGTAAACTAGTTATTTGTGTAAGCATAAATTAAATATAGTTGCAAGACATCCTATAGAAGTGTTTGTTGATATGAGAACGAAAATCCTTTGGCATTGTCATTGTAGAGTTGCAACCCAACGTTGAGCTCTAAAATCCATCCTAGGGTCAATCCATGAAGTTGGGTAACATGTTTTGGCAAGGCAGAGTGTGGATTTTTTTTTTCCAAACCCTTGATTGAGGTATCTTTAAGCACTAAATTGAAGTATTAAGAGCTCGACCGAATGCTTAAATAAGCCATCAATTGAGGGTTTTTTGTTGGATGTGGAAAACCCTTGTTCTAGTTTTTGCATTGGTTAAGAAACTTCTTGCTCAAGTCATAGAGATTGTTCAAGCTCCCTTTTTTTAATATAAAAATAGTAAATAGAGATATGAACTAGATTTTTGTCTTTTCTCCAACCGCAAGTGTTATAGCAACCCTCGGTTATGAATTATTTCAATCCAATGATTAGTTCACCACCTTCAGACTTCAATCATGACATTTACCTCAAGAGGTTAGTTTTTTTAATAACTTATAATTAATTTTGTTTATTTTTAAAATTTTATTGATCGACAACAATTATGCCATGGAAGTTTTATTTTTTGAATTTTGATTTTTTGTTTCAATTATATCAACTAGCAATGTTAACATTGTTGGATTTGTTTTTTCCAACAATGTGTTGGGAAGCATAAATGCTCCCGATTTTTTTTCAATCCTTCAATATTGCATGAAGCATTGAAAATTATTAACCAATTCATGGTTCAAAACTAGCATGGCCAAACACTACACAACTCACGTGTTATTGAGTAGAGATAGAATGAAAACTTGAAATAAGAATATCCTACTATTAAAGACCATCAATTAAATGCCATGCAAACCCAACAATCAACTTGCTTATCACCATTGTTCACAAGAAATGACACTTGAACCTAAGCAAATAAATCACAATTATAATACATTGTTGACATTGAAACAACACTAATCGAGACATTGACCGAGATAGAATATCCAAAATGCACCTTTCATATTGCAGTAATTCCATAGACATTGACCGAGATACGAATAGTTCTAGCATTTCAAATTTCCTTTTATGCTATGTAATGACACAAACCAAGTTGCATTTTGTTGGACACACCTACCACACTTAGAGGGGGGGTGAATGAGTGTGGGGTTATTTTTCCCAAAACTTCCCTCTTGCACCTCATCAATTAGCATTCAACATTTATTCATTACCCATTGTTGTCATTTATAACCATTTATATGTGAGAACATATCAACAACATATATCAGCAATATATCATCAACAAGTCATCAC
>JZKD02S2434211.1:852440-864293 GCA_000966675.3 Picea glauca
CACCATAAGGGGACCACTTTGGAGTTCATCCATTTGTTTACCTTTTCATCGATTGGTTTCCACTTGGACATATAACATTCTCATCAAGGGAATCATATCAATCAATTACTTGACAACAACCAATGACATCAATCAAACCAAACCATTTACATCAATGATATATGATCCAACAATCTCCCAAGTAATCAAACCATTGGCATCAATGACAACATGATCCAACACATTCATTTACTCTCTATGGAAAATATCTAACCTCATGAACTAAAGAGTCATTCTATGTGATAAAAATTTATTTTGACCTTGTTTAAATTGTTGGGTATGTGTTATATTCTTTTCACAACTAGATCGCTATCCGGAGGGTTTAGAGGCAACACCCTTGAATTTTTTTGTTTGCGGTTTTTTGGAACATGGTTTTCTAATTATGGTTAAGGAATTAGGTTTGTTGACTAATCCGGGTCAATGGATCAGGGTTTTGTATGCCACAAGATCATATATATATTGTAGTGTAAACAATGAATAAATACGATGAATAGAAGATTAGAGGTGCGACTCTAAAGATGTTGATGGTTTTTCCAGTTTGGGTTTCCAAGGTAAAAATCTCTATGTAATGTGTGTGTGTGTGTGCAACTATATTTTTTTTGTTTTTATTAAGAATTTATTTTCCGTAATTTATTGTACAAGGTTAAAATCTACATTTGGTATCAGAGAAATTATTGACTTTAGGGGGATACCTTTGTGGTCAGGGGTTTGGTGCAGGTCTGTGATAAGCCTTGCTACAGTGGTATATTTGTGGTATTGATTCTTCAGGTGAAAATAAATGGCGAGCAATTCAAAACTAGAGATCATGAAATTTAATGGGAAATTTTTTGAGTTGTGGAAGCTCAATATGGAATATCTATTGGTGGACAAAGACCAGTGGATCATTGTGGATCCAGGTATTGCAATTACAGGAACATCAACAAAAGACTGGAAAAATTTGTATCAAAAGGCTAAGAGCACAATTCGATTGTGTCTCTCAGATTCAATATTATTGAATGTGTCAATGGAAGCTACATCCAAGGAATTATGGGATAAGTTAGGGGCTTTGTATTAGTCAAAGTCCTGAGTGAAAAAAATGTTCTTGCAGAAGAAGCTGTACAACCTGAGGATGGAATATGGAGACTCGGTGACAGAGAATTTGAAGACCTTCAATACTATGGTAAGTCAACTATTATCTTTTGATACTAAAATTTATGATGAAGATAAGTGTATCAATTTATTGTTCTCTTTACTCGACTCATGGGATAGTCTAGTTGTGGCCATAGGTAGCAATACAACTACTTTAAGTTTCAATGATGTGGTCTCATCCTTGTTGTTGGAGGTGATGAGACAGAACAACATGGAAGGACAGATCACATATGCATTATTTGCAGGAGGATGCTCCCAAGAAAGAAATAGATCTAAGTCCTCAAGTGGGAGATCTAAGTCTAAGGGAAGATTTAAATCTCCCAAAATGTTTGTAAAGGTATGTTAGAGATGTGGAAAAGAAGGGCACTACAAGAAGCAATGTAGATCCAAAAGTGTTGAGAGAGGGAAGGGATCTAAAGATGCTCCTTCTATAGAAGCAAAAACAACCACAGAATAAGAAGACCTGCGTACTTGGCTTCTTCAAACACACATGCAGATTATGAGGCATGATTGGTTTATTTAGGTGCATCCTTTCATATGACTTGTCAGAGGGAGTGGTTTTGCAAATATGAAATGTATGATGAAGGTGATGTTTTCCTAGGTGATGACTTGACAGCCAAAATCATAGGATGAGGAAAATTCAAGTTGATTCTCATAGATGGAAGGATTATAACACTCCTTGGTTTTTTACACATCCTAGGATTGGACATAAACTTGATTTATATAAGAAAAATGGACGATGCAAGGGTAGAAACAATGTTTGAGAAAGAATAATGTAGGATGGTTCAAGGAGCAATGGTGTTGCCGAAGGGAGTTCGATTTGGAACTATGTATAAGCTGCAAGGAAGAATTATTAGTGATGGATGTAATAATTTTGTTGGTCCTGAGATTGGAGCTGAAGAAGAAAAAATCCTACAGTCTTTATAGAAAAAACTATGTTGTGGCATATCGGAGAGAAGGGCCTTCAACTACTACAAGATAAAGATATGGTTGAAGGTATGTCTAACTACTATTTTGATTTTTATTTCTATGAACATTACATATATGGGAACCATAATCATGTAATATTCCCCTCTGGTGCAATAAGGGCAGAGGGAATTTTATAGTTGGTGCACAATGATGTCTTTGGACCTGTGTCGGTTCCATCACTGGGAAAATATGTGTACTATGTGTCATTTATAGATTACTTTTGGAGGAATACATGGATATATTTAACAAGGAATAAATATGAAGTCTTTGACATGTCGACAGAGTTTAAGGCTCTTGTGGAGAATCAAACAGATAAAATAATTAAGGTGTCGAGAACGGATAATGGTGGAGATTTCTGTGGAAATAAATTCGAATAATTCTGTAAGAAGTGTGGTATAGAAAGGCATAATACTACTCCATATACACCTTAGAAGAATGGAGTTGCATAAAGGATGAATATGAATTTTATGGAAAAATCAAGGTGCATGCTCAGTGGTGTCGGGTTAGGACAAAATTTTTGGGCAAAGGGAGTGGGTACTTCATGTTACATGGTCAATCAATCACCCTCATTAGCATTGGATGAAAAGACTCCACACGAGGTATAGATTGGTAAGAAACCCTCTCTAACACATCTCAGGTTAATTGACTGTGATGCCTATGTTCATGTTCCAAAGGAAAATACTAGGAGTTAGATAGATAAAAAGGATAAGAAATGTATCTTTATTGGGTATAAATATGATTTGAAAGGTTATAAGCTTTGGAACCTATAAACTAAGAAGGTAGTGTATAAATGAGATGTGGTATTTAGAGAAATCAACGATGTTGTCCAACATGAATTCCTACTAAGGAAGGAAGAAACAAAGAAAATAGAGTTTGACTTGAAGGATGATGAATCACACTCTACAAAAGAACAAGAATAATAAGAAGAATATCCTCATACTCCAATATTGAGGAGATTGGTTCAGGAAAGAAGACAACCAGAAAGGTATACTCCACCTGATTTCCATTAAATTTTTTCTTTATCTATTACTAATGATGATCCTAGAATTGTTAGGAAGGCACTGGATTCAGAGGATGGAAAACTCTGGAAAAGGCCATGATTGAAGAAATGACAGCCTTAGACAAGAATGAGGATTGGGATCTAGTGTATTTTTCGACTGGAAGAAATCCCATTGGAAGCAAATGGGTGTTTAAGAAGAAGCTGAATGCATAAGGAAAATCGAAGAAATAAAAATCTTGGTTGGTAGCAAAAGGTTATTCCTAGGTAGAGGGAATTGACTTTGGTGAAATTTTTTCTCCTGTTGCCAAGGTAGCTTCATTTAGATTTATTTTATTTGTTGTTGTTACATTTTATTTTGAATTAGAACAAATGAATGTGAAGACAACATTCCTACATGGGGATTTGGAAGAACATGCAAATGTAGTACTCGAGAGGTGAGGCTCAAATATGAGTCTCACATCTAAACCTAATTACTAGTAAATCACTCGGAGCTAATTAATATTGCAATAAACAATAGAAAATATGAGAGAATCCAAAATGAGTAACTTGATATTATGAGAAGGCTTGCTAGGCATTTATATAACATTACAAAATGGTCCATTGGACAAAGTAAAAAGAGTTAATTAAATGAGTCTCTATTATTAGTATAATAGATCTAACTACCTAGCTAACTAAGTAGTGGAAAATAAAACTTGATACAATAATGGAAATAACTCATTAAATGAGTCTCTATTATTATAATAATAGATCTAACTACCCAAATAACTAAGTAGTGAAAAATAAAATGCAATACAATAATGGAGAGGTGAGACTCTCTTTGACACATATGGGAAACTTGTTAGCCCAATTAATTAATGAGGAGGTGGGTATCTCCTTGATCCACATGGGAAATCTATTAGCTTTTTAACTTTATGACTTTTGCATCCGAATTTAGACCATATACCCCCTAAAATTTAGATCATTCCTCCCCCTTCGAAAATGATGGTCCCCATCATTTCACCCATGCTACAAAGAGACCCATGAATACAATGTTCTAATTCCCAATGAAGGGAAGCGTTTTGTGTGGTTGACCCATAACGATTTACATTAATAAAAATGGAAAAATCATGACTTTGGAGGCTTTGAATCTCCTTCTACAAATTTATTCACAACTTCTGCTACAAGTGATGAAATCTAATTCCGTCAAAGATCCATTTGAGTTACTGAAGATATATTTCTATCGATATATGGAACTTGTTCTAAGGTGGCCCATGGAGTTTGAAAAACCAGGCCGAAGTTTAAGGGAACACGACCACACTGGTTACATAAATGTTCTTCTTAAAACAAATATATCTCATAAACCGGACACCGAAATAAAATTCTGAGAAATACCCATTTGAGATATTGAAGATATATTTCCAGAAATATGTGGAACTCTTTTTTTGGTTTCTTGAGTAGGGAGAAAAATACCATTGAATATAGTGGTATGCACGGCCTCCTTGGGTCAAATACATGCTAAGATTCAATCGATGATATCTCTCAAACTAGGAAGCCAAATGAGATTTCGTGAAATACACATTTGAGATATTGAAGATATATTTCCAATGAGATAGGATAGAGCCTCTAAAATGTTGTGTAGAGGTTGCAACACCTCTTTGAAGTTGGATGAGTGTATAGGGCCACAAATGATGCCAAGGGTTTGTAGAGCAACATGTGTTGTTGTAAAGGTTGTGGAACCTCTGTGTGCAACATGGACACCCTGCAAATTTGTTTAAAATGTTGCATACCAATGGATGTAGTGGATCAATGTATAGATGTAGTGAATCCATGTATCGATGTAGTGAATCCATGTATGCTTCTCCTTGAAAAGGTGAATGAAGATTCAAGGGTAAAAAAAATCCTTGTAGTGCCTATGGACCAACTGTAATGATTACAGTGTATGGCCTGAAAAATGGATTCCGATAGTACCAAAAGGAGGTTAGTGATTGCTGCAAATGTTTGAACCCACATCATGCTTCAAACCCCTTTTTTGATGGAGAGCATACCCATTTTGATACCATTGATCTGGATCTTTGGGGTTGATATATGGATGGCTTGAATGCCGAGAGAGGAGGAGCTTAGACGTGCCAATATTGCATGAAAAGAAGCATGGGGAAAAACATGTAAATGAAGTACTCGAGAGGTGAGGCTTAAAGAGGATCCTCACCTCTAAAACTAATTACTAATAAATCACTCAGAGCTAATTAATCTCAAAATGAACAATAGAAAATGTGAGAGAAGCCAAAATGAGTAACTTGATATTATGAGAATTCTTGCTAGGCCTTTATATAGCATTAGAAAATGGTCCATTGGACAAAGTAAAAAAGAGCTCATTAAATGAGTCTCTATTATTAGTATAATAGATCTAACTACCCAACTAACTAAGTAGTGGAAAATAAAATTTGATACAATAATAGAACGAGCTCATTAAATGGGTCTCTATTATTATAATAATAGATCTAACTACCCAACTAACTAAGTAGTGGAAAATAAAATCCAATACAATAATGGAGAGGTGGGACTCTCTTTGACCCATATGGACAACCTGTTATCCCAATTAATTAATGAAGAGGTGAGCATATCCTTGATCCAAATGGGCAATCTATTAGCTTTATAGCTTTATGACTTTTGCATATGAATTTAGACCATATACCCCCTAAAATTTGGATCATTCCCCTCCCCTTAGAAAATGATGGTCCCCATCATTTCACCCATGCTACCAATAGACCCATGAGTACAATGTTATAATTCCCAATGAAGGGAAGGGTTTTGTGTGTATTTAAAATTAATCGATGATAATCTTATTTATTTGGTCTTGTATGTGGATGATATGTTACTGATAGCAAATGAGAAGGAGATTATCTAGGATGTGAAAACTCAATTGTCCCCTAAATTTGACATGAAGGATCTTGGCGTTGCAAATTTCATTTTGGGCATGGAAATTAAAAGAGATCAAGCAAACATGAAACTATGGTTAAATAAGAGGAAATATGTTGAGACATTTTTTCATAGGTTTAATATGTCAGAATATAAACTAGAGAAGGTTCCTATTCCTGTAGGTGTAAAGTTGTTCGTGGATCAATGTCCCAAGACACAAGAAGAGGAAGAGGACACGTCCCATGTTCCATATAATTTTTTTTTTGGAAGTTTGATGTATGCAATGGTCTATAATAGACTGGACATTGCACATGCAATGGGTTTTTTGAGCATGTATATGTCAAAACTAGGGAAGGATCATTAGATAATAGTAAAGAGGGTTTTCATGTATTTGTGTGGCACTACTAGTTATGGATTATGATACCAAGGAAGACTAGGATTGGACAGAGTGTTGGACATACATGACTTTGTGGATGTAGATTTGGCTAGAGATCTGGATCACAAAATATCTACACGTGGGTATGTGTTTAACCTGTTTGGAGGAGCAATCAATTGGATGAGAAAAATACAGTATGTAGTGGCACTCTCAACTACAGAATTTGAATACATGACAACCACTCATTCAATAAAGGAAGCAATATGGTTACAAATATTGTGTTCAGATATTGGGTTGGTACAACAAGATGCAAAGATAGATTGTGACAGTCAAGGTGCAATCTTTCGGGCAAAGAACCCAACTTATCATTCAAAGAAAAACATATTGATGTTCAATATCACTTTGTAAGAGATATGGTTGAAGAAAAGAAGGTGTTGTTGTTGAAGGTGGACACTTAGAAGAATTTTTCAGATTCATTAACAAAATTTGTGAGCATTGAGACGTTCTCTTAGTGTAAATGATCCATGGATTGTTGACTATGTAACCATGTAACCCCATGTATGCAAAGAAAACATTAAGTGGGAGAATGTTGGGTATTGTTATATTCTTTGTACGACTGGATTTAGTGTTTTTGTTGTGTTGGGAATGCGTGCGCATGAAGGGGTGGGGGGGTCACTGAGGGGAAGAGCCCCCTTGTTTGGGGGTAGTTCCCTCAAAAAAAGGTTTTCTGGAGGTTTTTTGCGTAAATTTTTGGTGGTTTTCAACCCATGGTTTTCTAATTCCGATTAAAGAATTAGGGTTGTTGACTAATCCAGGTCAATGGATTAGGGGTTTCTATGCCACGTGATAATATATATATTGTGTTGTAAACAATAAAGAGATATGATGAATAGAATATTAGAGGTACAACTGTAAACAAGTTGTTGGTTTTCTCGGTTTGGGTTTCCAGGGTAAAAATATCTGTATAATGTGTGTGTGAATGTTCCATAGCATATTTTCTATTTTTATTAAGAATTCATTTGCAGTAATTTATTATATAAGGTTAAAATATACATAAATCAGAATGCCTTCTTTGAACTCTCGAACATGCTACCCTTTTACTTTGTCGTTAGATCCTTTAACCTTTATTATTCCCCCCCTTGCATTTTATATACTCTCGTATTGCATTCATTTTCATTTGATATATATTATTTTTTGAGAGGGACATGTTTGAGGATGACTCCCCTCAACTTTAATTGAACCATGGTATATTTAGTTCCACTTTAAGTGAATAATGCAGTTATCTTCTACCTTGGAAAAACCTCAGTGAAGTGTTCTGTTTCAACTTCCTTATTTCTTTGAATACAAATTAATGATCCTTCCTATTTTTATCCCTTTATTTTGTGCAATTATCCATGATTCTAAGGTTTTTTCCATACATTATGGATTTCATAGTGCTTGGAGACATGACTAGTCATATTGCATGAAGATAACAAACAATGCCATCTGTGAGAAGCCTTCCATGCTATAAATTTATCTTCATATTCTCCTTCCTAATTTAAATACACATTCAAAATTTAGAGGAGCCACCTTTTTGTCACTCCACTTGGTAGATCTTATAAAGTATTCCATTTCTCAAGAAAGACATTCATCATGTTTTGCCATGTATTCTCCTTTTTCCATGGAGAACATTGACTCTATATCTTCTATTCCTTGCACTTTTAATCTTGGTGACAATCAATGCCTTCTTTAAAAAATTTCAAACCTTTCACATACTACCCAAATGATATTTGTAAATGTTCCCTCAAATTCTTATCAAATTACTCATACTTTTCCAACAACCTCCACATGAAGGTTCCATTCCATCAATAAAATAACACTGCAACCAAGTTTTTAATACTACTTTAACCTATTCCCTAGTTTCGCCTTCAAATACAGGTCACTTTCTTCAGTTTTTAAACATGAACAAGATAACCATGGAGGTATTCTGACACCTCCTTTAAACATGAAACAAATAATTGGCTCTTGCTAAGTTTATCATGAAACTTTCATGGCTTCGTCAAGAGAATTTTACATAGAACCCATGACAAAAACCTTGAGGAAATTGTATATTCAACATCTCCAACTGGTCATGATCTTTGGGGATATCAACCTTAGTGTTCCCATGACCATGCATGAAATATTTACTTAAATCTACACTACACTAGTATAAAATACTCATGTAGAGATCTAGCCATTGACAAATTATGGCCATTTTAAAATACAACCTTATTGAACACTCAAATTGGATGATAAGATCTTTCATGCATGAAATAAAATATTCAAAGTCAATGAAAGTGAGCTTCTAAAGCTAGATTTATCCTAGCCCTTTCAAGGTATCAAGGCATCCCTTGTTCCTACTTTTGCAAGAATTCCTTGGAAATTCTTTCTCCCCTTTTCCATGTGGGGAAGGATCCTTCCTTCCTTTCCCCCTTCCCTAATGGTGGCCATGGTATGTGTCTCCTTATTTGGGTAGAACCAAACTCCTCCATGGCTATTTGATTTCCCTTTATTTGGATGCAATCCTCTTTTCTTCCTCTATTTTCCCCTAAAATACCAAGGGAAACATGATACCTTTTTCCATATTCCCACTACACCTATTGGTTTCTTCCATGTCCTTTCTCTCCTTCCTTGCACCACACATTCTATGTGGTTCTAGTCGGTTCTCCTTTTGTTTCTTAAGTTGAGGCTTAGTCCCCTTTCTATTTTTGTCTCAAATTAGGGTCTCATTCAATAACACTCCACCCTAGTCAAGATTCATCATTGTGCATGTCTCCCCCACCTCTCATATATTATACAATGTTTTGGCTTACTCAATGTATCCTTTAGAGAGAAATTGTTGTGATAATTTTCCTTGATTTTGGTTCCATTACCTCCCTCATGTATCTTATCCTATGTTCACCCTATACTAGACATCAAAGTGTTGCTAGTCACCAATTTCTTTGTACTTTCTACTATTTTCCTCTTTCTCCTTCTAATTTATCACTATATAACAATTGGCATCATGAACTATTTTCCTCGTGTTTTAGATCATGTCTCTTATCTACTTAATTTCTTGTCATAATGGAAGGGGGTTGTGCTCCTATTTCCTTCCCCACCTTCATTTAATATCACTATCATTGACGTTGATTTCATCTATGCCAATGGTTAGGGTGTCATAAGATTTTCACTCCCTTTTTTATCATGTTCACTTTCATACTTATCCCTTACGAGAGATGGGTGCCTCCCACTCACTAGCTCTTTTTAGTGGGGTAACCTCCATCCTACCTCATCTTTGTGATCTCCTATTACCATTGCGGCCATCAAAAAATTTAAAAACAAAATCACACTAAATAAACACACTAAAATAACACATGCCTACTACATACTTTACTTCTTTTGTGAAAGCATTTAACTTTATCTAATTTGTCTTAGTTATTTGAAATAGATTGTTCTTCAAAGAATGGGTCTTCTATTCATGAGAGATAGAGGTTTGGATACTCTTGAGATCCTCCTCCTAGACATCCTAGAGTTGTGCCTCCTTATACTTGTGAGAGGACACATATTTTTTACAAATAATTTTGTTTTTATTGAGTTGTATAAGTAAATTATAACCTAGTGTTATCACTGAAATTTCGTCCGCACATGGTTACAAGAACTCAACATCGTCAAACAGTGATGAATTCATCCATGGACCTGAATTAATACCAAAGCATTCAAAAAAGGTCAAAAAATATACAAAGTAGTGAAAAATTGAAGAGCGCTATGCATACATTGAGCACGCATGCACACGCATGAAACATGAACACAGAATTAGCGCACAGGCGCACGATGCATGACTGTTATCGCAAAAAGCCGCGCACCTACTAAACAATGCATTTATGAGAGTGGTCGGCCTCCCACCCACTTATGGTTCAGCTCCCAAGCTGATTGACCCTCAAATCTGGACTGGATCCGATTGGTGGGCTGGTCAAAGACCTAGGAATGCCCTAATTGGCCTCTTTTCACACTACAAAGAAGTTAAACAATAACCCAAAGGGATGCTATAAAAAACCATGGATGCACCTCATTTTCTCAAGGAATTCAAAGTAATGTTATGCTGCCTCTATTCTCTTGAGGACTCCATCCTTGTCAAAAGCATATTGCCACCATTTCATTAGACAATCCATCTCACCCATTGAGTGGATTTGTAAAGAGTTCTTTCATCATCATTTTCCATTTTTTCTTTGTTGTAAGAAGAGCTAGCTAGTGGGGGTCCAAGAGCCCTCCCTTGGAGGAAGAAGGGACTCATAGTCCCCTTTCTTCTTGGTGCTTTGTTTCACTAATAGATCAACCTCAACATTGGTGACATGGGTCTTATGGTTCTTTTTGTTTCTATGTCCCTATGCTCATGAATTTAGTTGTTATTGCATTTCTTAGTTTAATTCTTAATTGTAGTCTTTTATTTTCTTTCCCTAACTCTTTTCCTTACAGCTGTCCTGCTCAGCAGACCCAACTGAGCTTTCAAGCACCTCTATTTTGCTCACCAAGGTGACAAAAGAGGCGCAACAGATTGGCGACTCCACTAGGGAAAGGTATCAATTTCCTACCCCATTTGGGTTTTTCTTTCTCTTCTTTTAGTTTGTTTAACTTGTAGGTACACTAACCGGCCTAAGACGACCTGCCAACCAGCCAATTCCAAGTTGAATTGAGAGAAATCCATTCAGATTTTTCATTCTCGGCCGTGTGTCATATATGCGTAGGTTTTTAGGCCCACAGACGTGCATCGTATGCACATGCGCCTGATTCACGGTTCTGTTCTGCGCACATGCGCCTGTTGACTTGTCTTTGTTCGTGCGCATGCGCTCTGTCTGCCTTTGTATCCACTGAGACTCGTGCATCTGTGCAAAAATTCACATTGTAAAGTTGTTGAGATGTGGGGAAGGACATTTTCCTTCTTAAAAATGATGTCAAGCATGTTTTAAAGCTGCACCACACTTAGTCCCCTCATCATATAAAGGGGTTAGTCAAAAAACACATAGGCACTTAGGAGGATAAAATCAATTTCCCTTCTTTGCTTTTTGCCACATGGATGGCTTGTTTTGGCTCACAAAATAAGTTGGAAATCATTTTTAATCACATTTAACTTGCATTGGGACTAGAATTTGAATAACAATCGCTTAGTATGCTCTTCTCTTGCGCCTCCAAGCGATCCTGAAAATCAGAAAAAGATTTTGAAACGATTTCATCTCCCTTAAAGAACATTAAAACCTTTAGGAGAGGACAACAACCCTTCTTGGGACTCCTCTTAGTTTACTTTTTCAAACACATCTTAATATTGTAACGGGCCCATAAATGCCCACATGCTACAAAGATAGGATAGTGTTTGAATTTTTGCTTTCTTAGATCAAAACACTAGGGAAGTTTAAAGGTTTTGTAATGGGCCCATACATGCCCACATGATCAATCT
>JZKD02S2434211.1:882414-899299 GCA_000966675.3 Picea glauca
CCAACATCGATAACATTCTTCCTCTCATCCACACAAGCCACGATGCATATCCACTCATCGATATGGGTCCTGGGATTTTTAAAAATCCATCCTTATTAGGAACGTACCATGGAGCGCCACCACTCCTTCATCCTTCCAATCAAGTGTGCGTCATATCATCTAACAAAACTCACACAGAGGATACCCTTCCTCCTACAAAGGCTTCTATCATATCTGACGTCCCACTCGTCATAGAAACCCCTCCTCAAGAACCTCCTTCACACTTGTTGACCCCACCAGTCCACGATTCCACCTCTCCCACAGGACATATCCCAGTTTGGGAGATAGTTCCCCAAGCCATCACTCAAATTCCCTTCTTTTACCCTCCACCAGGTATCAAAGCTTTTCAGGTAGCCGCAATGCTCACACTACCTAATATGGTGTTAGCAATCCCAGTTTGGTATTTACACCCACCAGAGATGGTCCCTCGACCATCCCTTCCACCCCAAAAAGAAGGAATCCCCATGACGATTCCCATACTTACCCCCACCACACCCCCACTCACTAACTCCCTGGTACAACTGGGGGTAGGAGAAAGAAGAAGGAGCCCATAGCTCCACTTCCTCCGCGCATCCCACCACCTTGTGCACTATGTGAGAAAGAGGGACACCAAACCAACAACTGCCCATCTCTACCAGAGTTACGGAATTTGATTCCACTCAATCAAACTCCCCCAACACTTGCCACTACAACTAGTCCCGCCACTACCACCCCCCCTTCCAGTAGTAAAGGATTGCGGAACAAATACTCTTGTGCTATATGTTCATAATATGGCCATTATACCCACCATTTCCCAACACTACCACGCTTTCGGTAGACATTATCCGCAATACGCTAGAACTTCTAGAGCAACCCCAGTCCTGCTACGTCCTCCTCAAAAAATATCACTGACATTCTCTATGTCACCACTTCAGTCAGTGAATGTATGAGATGCCCTTGCTCTCTCTACAATTCATTAGCTCATTTTACATACCAGTGTCCTATGATCCTTGAATACAGGCAACGCCAATTGACCCTGCTTCAACGGTCCGTAGAGACGATAATTGACATTACCTCATCACTAGCAGATTTTCATGTCATTTCTCCCGAACCCGAGGCCCTCCCAACGCTTCCATGGTTCTTAGATGATGTATTTGAGGATTCACCCCCCAACCCCCCCAACTCTCCTGCTCACTCCCCTATGGACATTTTACACCCAACTACCACGGGTACCCCTCAGTACTTCAATATATGGTTTATGTTGAGTGAACCCTCACCACCTCCTAACATTGTTCCCCATGCTTCTTCCTCATCAGGGGGCAACCACACGACCACTGTCACCGAGATCACTCCTCACGACCCCTTGTATTCCCGTCACTTCCAATGCGACGAAGAAATACTTGAAGAGTTAAACCACCTGGACTCTCCCTGGGATGCGCTACACCATCGCGCACTCTTCTCTCCACAGGAAGCCTCCATGCCTCCTAACCAAAACCCCATTTACGCGGTCAAAACCAAGGGTTTTATCCCCTCAGGGCCTATCGACTAGTTCAAAAATCCCATTCCTGCCCTGGATGCTTTTGAAGAAGGAAACATGGCCAACATTTCCCCCACCATTAAAATCGACATTTCCATTAAAAATGGCATCGTCGAAGAAATCACCATTGGAGTTTCTTGCACTCCTCAGGAAATCACCACATATAAAGCCCTCTTCCAAGAATATAGGGATTTTTTCACCTGGTCATACACAGAAATGCCTGGCCTCGATCCCTCTATTGTCGAACATCGCATCGACACCTAGCCCGACATTACACCAGTTCTCCAAAAATAGCGACCGCTACACGCATCCAAATCCACGGCTATCAAAGCTGAAATTGACAAGTTACGTGCTGTCGGGTTCATTTACCCCATTGCCTATACCTCATGGGTTTCCAACCCTGTACCCATTAACAAAAAACAAGGCACTATTCGCGTTTGCACAGACTTTCACGATCTCAATCATGCATGTCCCAAAGACAACTTTCCAACGCCTTTCATCGATCAAATTATCGACGACTGCGCTGGCGACAAGGCTCTCTCCTTTATGGACAAATTCTCTGGTTATAATCAAATTCAAATTCACCCCATCGATCAGTATAAAACCGCATTTACTACCCCTTGGGGTACTTTTTCATATTGTGTCATGTCTTTTGGCTTAAAGAATGCTGGCGCAACTTTCTAGTGGGCTATGACATACATCTTTCATGATCTGGCTCATATCATCCTCGCCTACTTGGACGACCTCACAACTCGATCCAAGAAACACACCCAGCATCTTGATGATTTACGAATCATCTTTCAACGGTGTCGTCAGTACAACATCCGCTTGAATCCTCTCAAGTGCA
Source organism: Picea glauca (assembly GCA_000966675.3). Classification (NCBI taxonomy): domain Eukaryota; kingdom Viridiplantae; phylum Streptophyta; class Pinopsida; order Pinales; family Pinaceae; genus Picea; species Picea glauca. Next base: position 884,817 of record JZKD02S2434211.1, read on the forward strand.
TGTTCTGTGTCACCGCAGGGAGCCTCCTCGACTTTATTGTTTCCAAAAGCGGTATTACCGTGGACCCCCTCAAATTCCAAGCTATCATCGAAATTCCACCTCCCCGGAATTTACGACAACTTCAGAGCCTACAGGGAAAAGCTAACTTTCTTAGACGCTTTGTCCAAGATTACGCCATACACGCACACGATTTCCTTTGCTTACTACGTCATGACATCCCTTTTCACTGGGACGCCCATGCCCAAAAGTCATTTGACGATCTTAAAACCGCCCTCTCGAATGCACCTTTAATTAGTGCGTCTGACTACAATCGCGACTATATCCTCTACGTATCAACATCAACTGTATCAATAGCCAACGTTCTTGTCCAGTTAGGTGATGACACTTGTGAGCATGTCATTTATTACGTTAGTAAAAACCTCTCAGGGCGTCCCTTGAAGTATAAACACAAAGAGAAAATTTCTCTCGCAGTCGTCCTCATAGTCTAGAAACTGCGCCACTACATTCTGCTTCACACAATGAAGGTCGTCACAGATTCCAACCCTATGCAGTACTTGCTCAGTCGTTGGCAAGTTAACGACAAATTTTCTCGATGGATCATTATCGTTTAGGAGTACGACCTCGAGTTGTCAACACCTAAGAGTAAGAAGGCCCTTGTTCTCGCCAAACTTGTCACGACCCTCCCCTCTGACACCACTAGTACCCCCATCAACACCGACTTTCCCGACGAACATCTCTTTTCATCACTTCGGATGATCCTTGGTACGACGACCTCCTTTTCTATCTCCACACTCAAAAGTTCGGTAACCACCTTTCGCGAGATGATCGTCATCGTATTCACCATTAGCCCCCCCGCTACCTCCTCATCGGAGACATCCTATACCGGCGGGGCATCGACACCATTCTTCGTCGATGCCTGACTATTGACGAGGCCGATAGAGTCTTAAACAAATGCCACAACAGTGCATGTGGGGGCCATCTTTTGGGCATATCCATTGCTCAAAAGATTATCCGAGCCACTTACTTTTGGCCTACCTTGTTTCATGATTGCATTCATGCCGTGAAATGATGTGAGCAATGTCAGCTCTACGCCAACAAAGCCCGAGGTCCCCCCGGTCTTCTCCAACCTGTCATTACTGCCGGCCCTTTTTGTAAATGGGGCATCAACTTCATGACTTGTAATCCCCCCTCCAACAATGGTCACAAATACGTCATTGTCTCCGTTGATTACTTCACCAAATGGGCAGAAGCTATGCCCACCTTCAACAACACCGATGACACTCCAACACATTTTTTCTTTAACCACGTCATAACTCGATTTGGAGTACCCCTCCAACTTGTTTCCGATCATGGGAAACACTTCGAGAATGAGATCTTCATCGAACTCTCATATCGGTTAGGATTCTCTCACGATTTTTCCTCACCATATTACCCTCAGTCTAACGGACAGGTCGAAGCTATTAACAAAGTCCTCAAGACCATGTTACAACGCATGGTTAATAAACATAAAACCAACTGGCATCATATGTTATTTTCTGCGCTATGGGATTACCAAACGGCTGTGAAAATAGCTACTGGTTTCACACCATTTCATTTAGTCCATGGGGTTGAGGCCACTCTTCCCATCGAGTGTGAAATTCCCACCTTACGCACCGCAATTGAGCTATTACCCGACACTGCTCCAATGGAGCAACGCTTGATGAACTTGGAGTCTCTGGATGAAGCTCATTGATCTTCCTCACAGAACAATGAGGCAACTAAAAAATGATCCAAGGCTACCTTTGATCGCCATGTCAACCTTCGCTCATTTCGCGAAGGTGACCTTGTCCTGGCTTACGATATCACTCATGATACCTTCGGCCATGGAAAATTCGAGTCACTCTAGCATGACCCATACATCATTCAACATTGCCTCACCAAAGGCGCATATATTTTGGCCTCTCCCGAAGGCCTCTCTCTCAAAGAACCTGTCAACGGGTTATACTTAAAGAAATTTTACGCTTAAACGTAGTCATTCTACTTTAGGTTATTTTCTTTTATAGCGTTTTTAATCTTTTTTCCCTCCCTCACATCTAAACTATCCTTTGTGCTATTGACAGATGCTTCCTCCACCAGCCTACCACATCGGTTACACTGACGGCGCCAGCCGTTGGACACAAAATCTCACTTCGGCTGCTTGGGCTCTTTACACCCCCTCACATGAAATGCTCCATTCAAGCAGTATATGTTTAGGTTCAGCAACCAAAAACCAAGCCGAATACACTACTTTCATTGGCCTCCTAGCTGACGCCCAACATCATCATATTCGTCACCTTAGCATCTTCCTCGACTCTCAACTAGTCGTTCTCCAGCTCAACAATGTGTATCGCGTACGCGATCCTTGCCTCTTTCACAAATACCTGCAGATTAGGCTTTTATCTCGACATTTTGATTCCATTACATTTACACATATTCCAAGGCAATTGAATCAAATTACAGATAACCTAGCTAATATTGTGTTAGACTGACATATATCACATCAATCTACCTCTACACATACATAAACATATCAAAACCCTGTCACAACATATATATAGAATAGACATCATCAAAACATTAACCAAAAACATGTAAACACCACATAAATCTCAAACGTGTATACTCATGTATATATAGAGTTCCACAGTTCCATCCGAATGTTTACATACAAAAAATACAAGTATTCGCAGGCCAATGCAGCACCTCGGTACAAAATGGGCTCAACAGCCTATATACAAAAAATATATATACATCAAATACATCAGAGCACCACTCATGGTGCCTCTAGAGCACCATCGCCTGCTCCTCCCTCAGGCGGTGGCGACCCACCACCTCCTGCCCCAGGAGGTGGTGGTCCCCCCCCTACCGGCCCCTCCTGCCCCGGAGACAGTCGTCCGATCGTCATCGCAGCAGCCATTGCTACCTGTCGTACTATGGCTTGCCATGGTGGCAACACCCCCACACACTACTCCAGGAAAGCCTCATCCTGGATGCAAGACCATATGCCCTCTAGCACCTCCTATAACACTGTCTCCAGATGATGGCATATGTCCTCAAAATCTGCTCCGGCAACCGCCGGAGGAGCGTGAGATGGCCTAGAACCAGGGTCATCAAACCGACTCCTCCTTGCTGCCCTCTCTGGCTCAGCTGGTCGCACTGCGACATCCTCACGCCTATGTCTCTCTCCCTGCGGTGGTCTCTCCAGCGCCCTCTGCAACTCCACCTCGCGCCCACAAGGTGCCACATCTGCACATGAAAACAAACAACAAATAGTATCAACATCTATATCATATACATAAGGCATGCTATCTCAAAAAACACAAAAACATACATATCAACATCATCAATCAACATACCTCAGTGGTCGAACACCTCCTCTGGAGGTAGCACCATGTCTAAGTCACCCCGGAAGTCAACCCCGGCATAGGGGTACCATAGTATCACCTGCTGCATTTGCCGCCATACTTGTGCCGCCTCTGCCGTGAAGAAGTGGCTACCCTCGCCACCACCATGGCGAAGCAACACCGTCGACCATCGCCGCAGTCGCGGCTCTCGTTCCCCAGGCGCACCCAATAAAATCCTAGGGCGTAGCATCGACACCCTTTCCAGAAACCACACCACCAGGATAGACCCGAAGGCAAACTCCCCCGTATCCGTGGATTGGTAGTGGTCCAGCTGCCCTACCATCCTGGCATGCAGTGTCATCCCCCAGGTAAAATGATCACCAACCAGTACTCTCTCCATGACCATCAGCTAGCCCCCACTGATCCGCTAGGTTGCTAGTGACCCATATACTCTCACAATCATCGCTGCTATACAATGATGCACTAGGGCATCTATCGACCCAATGCTCACAACCGTCCCGGACATAAAGTTCTGACCTGAACAGTATCTCCGGCCAACGGTCGCTAGGGACAGATCCCTCGGTACCACCGGCTCGGCTGGTAGGGGAACACCCCGAAACAGGAGCCTAGTCAAGAAGTACACATCCTCCACCACAGTGAAGGGGATCTTCTCTCCTCGCACAAGGAAGAAATGCAGCTCCGGACTCCACATTTGGATCAGGAACTGCAGGAGATACTCCTGCGCCCGTATCAACGGGCACTCAAAGAACTTTAGCAACCCATAGGATGCCAAAGTCCCTCGCACACCTAGATCCTCAATAGCCACGACGTCTCATAGTTGGGACCAATCTCGCTCTCACCAACCCACTGGCATCGTTCCAACTATCCACCTGCAGCCACAACAAAGAGTCTTATATCATCCCATGAGACCATCAACAACATCACAAAGATCAATTTTACACCCGTCAGCCTTGCCTCTAAGGCCTAGTGATTTCAACCCATAGGAGCGCATACATGCGTGCCTGATCACTACATAGGCACACACATATGCACACCTGTTAGCTACACAGGCGTGCTTGTTACCTACAAAAGCGCGCCCTGGTGCGTGCCTGTACACGCCACAGTCGTGCACAAATGCGTAGCTGTGAAACCGACAAGCGCACACATAGTGCGCGCCTTTTACCCCCTCACCAGTACCCCCATGCGTGTCTATCCGGTGGGTAGGCGCGCACGTGCACGCACCTACTTCCGGATTGCTCGTGCATGTGGGGTCCACATCCACCAAATCCCTCTGTACGACCCTCCATACAGCCCCTGCCCAAAAAATGAAATTCTATTTCTATGCAGGATGATCAGACCACTAACCTGAAGCTTGCTACTCGCCAATCAGATTCCTTTTCCTCCCCAAATCTCCAAATCTCCTCTAAAAACTACTCGTCCAGTCACTATCGTAGAAGGTACAAATGAGGTGGCAATGTGGGCCTTACAGCTATATATAGGCCTTTTTGCCAAACTTCCACTCACCATTCCGGGAGCCCATGGTGTCCATTTCTCGATCCATCTTCAGCCACGGGATCAACATCCTCTCATCTACATCACAACAGTCCCTGGGCCTCTTTTCATCCTGAGCCCCCGGGGCACTATTTTTCATACTCTGGTCAGGTACGCATGCACATATTCACGCTTATCAAATACATGCTCATATCTTCGATTCTCTTCAGATATTGTTCACATTGGGTATTTGGTTTTCATGTGTGCAGGTACTTGATCAAACATACATCAACACAACCCCTTCAGGTATATCCTCAGCACTGTCATGTAGTCTTTCCCTCTGTATCGCACTTACATTGCCAGTCACACCCTCTGACATTTGCCTCTAGGATCCCCATTCTCGGCTTTGCAGTACCCACATCTCCATTTTCATCTTCGGTAATGTCACCCAGTAGCATTCTTACCCACATGAGTTGTCCCATTCATAGCACCTTTTGGCACTTTTGACACTCATGCTGTTTTTTCAAAACCCTTTAGGGATGGGAGTCCCGATAGCCTTTCATCATGTCACGAATCAACCACATACTCCTTCTCTTCATTTTGCTAGCTTTCCCACACGGAATCCCAGATTATCTCTTCACGATTCTATTTTTTGACTGCACTTCCGTAGTACCATGAACCCTACATTTCATCCACAATCAGTTTGACCATCTGCAAATATACCTTCATTCCACCTACCTCATACATAAACTCACCAATGGGTCCCCCACCCTTCATCAGTTCTCCGAGCAAATTATGCCCTACATGGGCCACCCATATCACACTGGGGCACCTGTTTCTGTATTTGTACATTTCTCCCCAATTATTCATTATTTATTGTACAAATGCCTTTATTTCCAGTCGTTACATTACCTTTTTTGTCGTCACCTTTGGTGACCTGCTTCCCTCTTTTTGGCCAACCACAACCCATGTCACCCTTGGTTGGAGCACTACTTATCATCTCCCCTTGCCGGTATCGTCCATGTCTTTAGAGTACCCCATAGGTCAATTACCTTTTCCCTATGAATTTGTTCACCTTGTCCCGCCTCTGGTACAACTTATCTCCGGTCTTGTCGTCCCCCTGACACTCAACCTCGTTGAACGGTTACGACCACTTTTTATCTCACACATACTCCAACCAAGGGCAGTCTTGAGTCTTCCCACATCTTGACTTCGTACATGTACCTCCTCCACTTCCTCACCTCACCTAGTATATTTCATGAATCCATTTTCTTCTGGGAGTCGCATCCCCCTTTTTTGTCGACATCAGCATAGTTTCCAGAAGGGCGCCAGTATCTTGATTCTCATTATCCACTCAATGAGAGATCTCAGATGGCACAGGGTGAAACACCATTACTCCTTACTATCGTTGACCCCCATAACATTCGACGCCAACACTTTCTCATGTTACGGTGGGTCTTACTTTGTGACTATTGTAGTTAGTTCTTTCATTTTCCAAAGACCTCTGAACTTGGCGGGGCTATCAATGCCCACATAATCGCTGCTACTTATTACCGTGATCACTGCCTACTATTCATAATATGTTCATTTGCAGAATTGTCTTTTGTCTTTATCACGACCGCCCCCGAGGGCGCTGCAATTGTCTACACCAACACTTCAGTCATATTTTTCAGAGTTACATGACACGAGCATGGGGCATGCCTGCCTCGTTTGTACACAGTTTTCCATTTTACACACCTCATGGAAGGTCGGGTCCTACCGGTTCCTTTTTCCCTCCAACGGATCACTCTGGATGATCCCACTATTGCTCTCTCTTACAACAACATTCTCAGTAGAAGAAACATTGATGGATTTCGGCTATATGTATGCTCCTAACCTCATCCATCAGGGGGCATTTGTTATCACTGAAATTTCGTCCGCACATGGTTTCAAGAACTCAGCATCGTCAAACAGTGATGAAGTCATCCATGGACCTGAATTAATACCAAAGCATTCAAAAAAGGTCAAAAACTATACAAAGTATTGAAAAATTGAAGAACGCTATGCAGACATTGAGCGCGCGCGCACATGTGCGAAACATGAACGCATAATTAGTGCACAGGCTCACGATGCACGACTATTATTGCAAAAAGCTGCGCACCTACTAAACGACACATTTATGAGAGTGGTTGGCCTCCCACCCACTTATGGTTAAGCTCCCAAGATGATTTGACCCTCAAATATGGACTGGATCCGACTGGTGGGCTGGTCAAAGACCTAGGAATGCCCTAATTGGCCTCTTTTCACACTACAAAGTAGTTAAACAATAACCCAAAGGGATGCTATAAAAAGCCATGGATGCACCTCATTTTTTCAAGGAATTCAAAGTAATGTTATGCTGCCTCTATTCTTTTGAGGACTCCATCCTTGTCAAGAGCATTGTGCCACCATTGCATTGGACAATCCATCTCACCCATTGAGTGGATTTGTAAAGAGTTCTTTCATCATCATTTTCCATTTTTTCTTTGTTGTAAGAAGAGCTAGCTAGTGGGGGTCCAAGAGCCCTCCCTTGGAGGAAGAAGGGACTCATAGTCCCCTTTCTTCTTGGTGCTTTGTTTCACTAATAGATTAGCATCAACATTGGTGACATGGGTCTTATGGTTCTTTTTGTTTCTATGTCCCTATGCTCATGAATTGAGTTGTTATTGCATTTCTTAGTTTAATTATTAATTGTAGTCTTTTATTTTCTTTCCCTAACTCTTTTCCTTACATCTGTCCTACTCAACAGAACCAACTGAGCTTGCAAGCACCTCTATTTTTCTCACCAAGTTGATGAAAGAGGCGCAACACCTAGTTGAATAATATTTCTTTTTACTTTCAAAGGGAGCCCACCTTCCAATTGTGAGATGAAATTTCCCAATGTTAGTCACTACAGTCGGAGAGGTAGTGCACCACTGCTCCCATCCCACATTAGCCATGCATCATTAGAGGAGACCAAGGAGGTTTGATACCCATGCACTAAATATGAAAATTCTTTTTCAATTATAGATATCTTTAAGTTGAAAGTTTGAATTCACAAGAAAACACATATTTTAATATATATTTTTTTTGTCTAACTTGCAAAGTCCTCTAGTGGACATGATCATTTTGCATCACCACCACCATGGGAGAATGATATTACATTAATCACCCTTGAAGAGATCATTGGAATATTCAATTGGTTGCACAAAGTGATCCTTCCCATTTCTCAGGATAACAACCCTCGATAATACGAGTGTCGACCAATTGATCGATTTATATTGGCGGTTAGGACCATAAAGTGACATATGGAATGCTTTTATCATGAGGAGGAGGAGAGTGGTGTTGGGAAAATATAAATGGCATGTGGTGAAATCTTGGAAGGGAGGGTGAAGGGTAATTTGTTTCTAGAGAGCCTAATTTGTTAATATGGGTGATCAATGCGATACTTGGGATTCTATAACCCCCAAATATATTGTAGTATGATATCAATATACGAGATTCAGGCTAGCTCATAGAGGTGAGGTATAGTTTTGTATAATGTTGTATTATTAAATTATCTTTATTAGCCATAAATTGACAATAACATAGTTACCAACTTAATGAAAACCCTCCATAGTGTTGGCATTATTGATTGTGTGTTGTCATTTATTGAAACATGATTCAAACATGTACAATAATTAGAGAAAAGGAAGATCACCTTGGGGCAGAGGAGTGACAGAAGCAATTCGTGATCACTGTTGATCACAATATGATCAACAATGATCCTATGATTCTAAATATTAGGAAAGGTGGCATGGAGAAAATCCATGTACATAAGGAGTAACAAAGCACAAGGAATTAAGAGCTTAGGAGGGTTAGCGACTGAAGATAAGTGCATAAAAGAATGCACAAAAAAATGTTAAAAGCTTAAGAGAAATAATGATGAATAAATCAGAAGGAAGATACGTTAATCAAAGATCAGGAGAGATGACACATTTGAAATAACACAGGAGAAAAAGTTCTGTGAGTAAATAAAATATTTATAAAGGATCAAGCAAACATGAGTCATTCATCCACATTTCAGATGCAAAAGTCAACTGTCGGATCATAGAGGTAACTTGCATAAATAAGAGAAGAATCGTGGCCGTCTGTTGAAGATTGGGAATGATTTAGATCATGAGATAAAGATTAAAATATATACCATCAGATCGACTACTAAGAGTCATAGACCGTCGATGGTGGAAATGAATCACACACGATCAAACTCTGGTTCTGGCCTCTCCGACGAAAAGGAGGAAGAAAAAAAAATATTGAAAACTAAAGTTTTTGATCTAACAAAAGATATGGAAGAATTGAAGACATATGAAAAATGTATTAAATGAAAATAAGTCTTGGATGAGACATAAGAAATAGTCATCAATATAAAGACTCAACTTGAACATGCTAATAAAGTGGAAGAAGGCCTGAAGATTCAGTTAACTAAAAAGGAAGAGACATGCCACATGTTGAAATTGGAAATATTCAATCTCAAAAAGATGGACGAAAAGACAAATAAATATGTAAAATTCCATAATAGCTCATCTATCCTAGATACGATTTGGAACAATCAAATATCGGTTGATGAAAAAACTGGTCTTGGATACAATAAAAAGGAAGACAATGAAAAATGGAGCACCATTTACAAACATGAGAAAGGAGAATCCTTATCAAAAGGAAAAGGTGCAATTACAAAGCAATTACAAGTCATGAACTTTGTTAAGGAAGGAAACCATAGAAGTAAAATGGAAGAAGAAAATCAAAAGACAGATCTCTCAAGAAAAAATAAATTCAAGAATCAAAACACCTTCAATGGCTATTGCTTTTCTTGTCATACCTTTGGACATAAAACAATGGACTGCAAGAAACTAGAGAAAGGATATGTAGGAAAATCTAAAAACTCAATTAGATGTTAAAGATGCAATTTTGTTGGGCACACAACAAAACTTTGTCATACAATGAGATGTTACAACTGTGATAGGTTTGGGCACAAATCCCAAAGCTTCAGGAGTTCAAAATGTCAATCCTTAAATAAGTCATTCAAGTCAGGGAGAAAACCTAATAAAATTTGGAAGAAGAAAGGAGATGACAAATCTCCAAAAACACAATTAGAAAGAAAAGGTCAAAAAAGAAGAATATCTCATAGAAAGATATGGAGAATTAAATCTAAAGGAGAAAGGAAGAAATATGATCTTGCACTTGAAAATGAAGAAATTAATAACAAGAGAATGATGGGTGAAGGTCCTAATAAGGAATGTGAAATTCAATATGAAATAGATGAGGCTCAAGAAAGGGAAGTCCCTATAGAATAATATGACACAATCCCGATGATGTCATAAAACTTTAGCCAAAGAAAGAAAAATCATTGATAGGAGGAGTTGTAGAATACAATAAAGAGAGAATGGACAAAGGAGAGAATCACCTTAGGGGGAGTATAACCTCAGAGGGAACAATAAAATATCATTTTTGTCATTTTTGTAAAAAGGGGAGAAGAGAAAAAGTAGCAGAGAGGTTCAAGGGGTATCAATCAACAAAGATCAATTGATAACAAAATTGGTATTAGATCAATTGGTATCAAACCTCAATTGATATTCCTGTGAAATATCAAAGAAGAATAAGAATCAAATAAAAAAATAATCAGTAAGAGTCATACTCTTGTTCTATTTGACAAAGGAAAGTCAATAAAAAATCAGGGGGAGTATTTTGGTTATCAAATAAGAAAGTAATTAGATTAAGGTTTAAAAGACTTGATCACTACAAATGGGTATCACTGCAAGTTAGTATCAAGAATACTACTTATTTAAACACAAATATCCTAATGGACTGAGATAAGCAGTTAGTAAATTCATAGAGGGAGAAAAATAGTCAGAGCCTCACTCTTTGTCATTGATGTCAAAGAGGGAGAAAGTACTAAAACAAATTTAAGCAAAAAATATTTTTCTATCAGATAGAAAAGAATATCAGCGATATGGGGAGAAAAGGTATGAAATCATTTTTGTTTTACATATATGTTTCCCTCAATAACAAATGGGGAGATTGTTGGAATTATTGATTGTGTGTTTTCATTGATGGAAACATGAGTCAAACATGTACATTAATCAAATAAAAGGAAGATCACCTTGGGGCAGAGAAAGATCACCTTGTGGCAGAAGAAATTCATGATCACTGCTGATCACAATAGGATCAACAATGATCCTATGATTCTAAATCTCAGGAGAGGTAGCATGGAGAGAATCCATGTACAAAAGGAGTAACAAATCACAAGTAATTAAGAGCTCAGGAGGGTTAGTTTCCAAAGATCAGTGCATAAAATAGTGCACAAACAGTTATTAAAAGCTCAGGAGCAATAGCGATGAACAAATCAGAATGAAGATACATTAATTGAAGTTTAGGAGAGATGGCACATTTGAAATAACACAAGAGACATATTTCTATGAGTAAAGAGAATATTTATAAAGGATCAAGCAAACAAGAGTCATTCATCCACAATTGGGATGCAAAACCAGACCGTTGGATCATATAGGTAACTTGCATAAAGAAGAGAAGAATCATGGCCGTTTGTTGAATATTTGGGAATGATTTAGATCATGAGATCTAGATTAAAATATAGACCATCAAATCGACTACTAAGAGTCATAGATCTTCAATCATGGGAATGATGCATGCATGATCAAACTCCGAGGCTGACCACTCCAATGAAAAGGATCCAAGAACATGTAAGTTTACCCGAAATCCGAAGCCTCAGAGTCATGAACTCCCATCGACTGCTGAATCAAGAAATCTAGTCAACCGTTGATCTGGAGTAACAACTGTTAGAGCATAGTCAACTCCAGCCTTGACCTACTACAATGATAAACAACTCATATGAGCCAAGAAATCTTGAACCCTGGAGTTCTGGAATAAACCGAGGCCATAGGATCAAGACATGAAAGATCTACGGTGATAGATCTATTCGACACTTCTCCAATTCAGGAGGATTAGATTGAAGTCTCAAAAGTTTCATATTTCCGAAGCAATGATAACCGTCATATCAATAAGCAACTTTAGATGAACCTACGACCATTAGGAGGACATGTGACACATCATGAGATCCACGTCAGCAAGACCACGACAACAAGGACACATGGCACAATAAAATGGTGACAAGTGTCAAGGTCTAATTGACACTTTAGGTATACAAAAGTCATGAATCTAGGTGACATGTGGAAACCAATCAGTCTATGCCACATCAAAAATGATGTCACAAATCACGTCACTTTGGGATTAGTAACTTTGGGGATCTCTAAGCCTCTGTTATCAGATAATCGCCAAAGGCCGGAATTACGAAGTAACGTTAATCATTCATCTAATTCAGGAGCATTCTAGACCATTGATCAAGTATAGTGGAAGGATAGAGTAAGTGTAAATCATGAAGTAACGCTAATCATTGATATAATTTGGGAGAATTCTCGACCATTGATCAAGTTTAGTGGAACGATAGAGTAAGCATAAATCACAAAGTAACGCTAATTGTTGATTTAATTCGAGAGCATTCTGGACCATTGATCAAGCATAGTGGAAGGATAGAGTAAGCGTAAATCACGAAGTAATGCTAACCATTGATCTACTTTGGGAGAGTTCTCACCCGTTGATCAAGCATAGTGGAAGGATAGCATAAGCAGAGGTGTTAACTGGAAACAAGCGATCACCACCACTTTATGACTTATTCGGTAGTTAATCACTCCAGAGGAATTGAACTACTTCAGAGTTCTAGTAACCCAGAGTCCCTAAGTTTTGAAGCTTCGAAGTAAGATTTGACCGTCCTTCGAGAAGTAAGATTCATGGTCGAGATCCTAAAAAGTGCACAATGAGAAGACAATCTAAAAATGTCTTGTTGAGGTTGCGCAGACCGTCCACTCAACCACAGATTAAGACATAACTGTCTGATCTACGAGTAAATATATAATATGTACTTCGGTGAAATTTGGTCCGAAAGAATTGGAAGACTATAAAGGTTAGAGTCCCAAAACAACGATGTCCCGTACTAAACAACAACCATCCATCTCACGATTGAATCCCAACCATTGGATAAGGATAAGAAAATTGTGAAAATTGAGTCCTTTAGAAGAATGATTAGACCATTGATTCAAAATCATGATCAATGATGAGGATTAAAACTGTGAATTGAAGTTGCTTGAGCTGTAACACTGCAAAAGATATCACTTCAGAGATAACAAGAATTTGGTGAAGAGAATAAAAGTTCTAGAGCGTCGAAGCCTGGAGAAAACAGTCCCAACCTTGGACATATGGGGGTGTTATCAAACTAATCGGTAGGTGCGGACATTAACTGATCTCCCTAGATCCACCTAGATCTTGAACAAAACACACTAGAACATGACTCTTTCCTTAAGTTTTAAATATTGAATTTAATAACTAAAGAGGGATGGGTGACATACCGTTTAAATGTCGCTTTCTCTCGCCATCGCCATCCTATATCCATTCCAACACTCATACAATGATGAACCTGAAAAAGAATGCAACCAACCAAAGTGATAGTAATAGCATAAACTCAATATAAACCTATGTATGTGATCAAGGAATCATACAATAAAACACAACAAGCTTTATAGGAAAGAATCATATTAAATGTGAAAGAGAGATTACAACCATGGCCTTGATGTCGTAAGGTCCCTTCCAACTGTCCTTCGTTCTCCACACACTTTCACTCAAAGAATTCTGAGAACACAGATCTGATAATATTCACAATCTATCTTGACAAAGTGGCTCATCTAGCCAAGCTAATCCCAAAAGCTCCAAAGCTAACCAAAGCTCAAAATCTAACCAAAGCTGATAATTCCAAGCCAACCAAAGCTAACTAAAGCTCCAAGATCAAGATCAAGCTTAAGAACCCCTTCTCCATGAGAGCTCCTCTCCTTTTATAAGTTGAATAGGGTAAGGTGAGGAGGTTAGGATGATCCCACTAAATCATGAAAGCGAGTAAGATCCAAACCATTCGGATGCCACCTCACCATGGAAGTTTCTCCTTCTAGAAGATTCGAGAAAACGCTCATTTTTCCCATGTGTAAGCATTCTCGCACCCTGCCTATAGAGAAACCTACGAACATCTCGCACCCTAGATATGGTGCAACCTGTGAGAATCAGGCATTATTGCACCCTGCCTATATAGCAACCTGTGAACTTCCTTTTTTATAGGGTTTTTACAAAGGAAAATGCAACTTCTTTTCTCAGGAAAAGTTCTTCTGCCTTCCTTCTTCAGGAACTCAGGCCACTGACCCCTCTGAAGGAAACATATATTTTTACATCATTAACGGTCATAGGGATGACGAAAATAATGTGTAACAGAGAGCCCCCCAAAGTATGAAGTTAGAACAGAGTGATAGCTGATATACTTTGTCGAGTGTGTGTAGGGAACAAGAAACAGTCGGTCGGAAACCTACCAAGAAACAACGAAATACAATACAATAATATATCATCACTAAGGTAGGCATTCCCATACTTATAATACAAATGACTCAAAGCATAAATGCCGACATGTGAAGATCCATGTCAAGTAAGACAGGTCATGGCCACCAAACATACACTGTGGATCCATGCCAATATGACTCAAATCTGAAC
>JZKD02S2434211.1:899349-942150 GCA_000966675.3 Picea glauca
TGAAGTCGAACATGGTAGAAACCACTTGATTACCGGTCATTAGTGTATACCGTTAACAAGTGTGAGGGAAATCACCATTAATGTCAATGAATCCCAAGGTACACTAGTACAATCCGATGAATGTGAATTAATAAGATGAAGTCAAACACTCGGCGGAATCTCCCAATCAGGGGTCAATAATGAAAACCCACTATCGAAAGCGAGGAAACCTGCCATTGAGGCATGCAAGTTCCAAGGTACCAATTCGTTTCTAAGTCTAATTCCTGGATAATGAGTTGAAGTCGACAGGAAAAGACTCATCATAGGATGGCCTTAATGTATCCCCCATCAATGACATGAAACAAGTAACAAGATTTGATGTAGATCAGAGTAACAAGTGATTTAGGACTGACTTAGGGATGGCCGATGCAATAGAAGGCTTAAAGACTGCAGAAATGGCCGACGCAATAGAAGGCTTTCCAGGTTGAATTTCTCTTTGAACATATTGACGACACGACCACTGTCTTGGAAATACTGACTCAACAACAAGGATCATAGACCAAGTTGTAATCTTATAGGAGTATGATCAGGAGACAAGTGGATTTTCCAACCTAGACACAAAGTGAGTGAAAGGGTGTGATGTTCAAAAGTGACTCTTCCATGGAATACAAGTTTAGACACAATTCTTTCCCAATTTCCCCCCCACCATTTCTGGAAAGTACCTCTTTATTTTTACGCAAGATTGAGGAGGATAACATATGATTGTAATGTAAGCTCATCCTTCAGATGAGCCCCTTGGAGTATGTTTAACGAACCCTAGGAAGGAGTGGTCCGGTCCCATTTTGGGCCTTTCGATGTTTGTTTAACGAGTCCAAAGAAAGAAAACTCAGGGGTTTTTCATGTTTAGATAGTCTGAAAAACACTTAAAGAGAACTCTCTCAGTTACTTTTTCGTAAAGTAGTCTAATGAGACTGAAAAAGAGATAAACTATTGCTCAACAAACATTTTCTTCAAATACTTTAATGAGCGTGAAAATAACAAGGTCGCTCGACAATCTTTTCATGTTTAGAGAGTCTGAAAAGAGCTTAAAGGGAACTCCAGGGGGTTCCTTTTTCGTATAACCTTCACGAGTCCGAAAAAGTGATAAAAGTTTACTCGGTTACATTCTCATTGATTTACGAGCACGAGAAAGATCAAATACTAAGCTCGGTAACTTATTCTCATGTATTTACGAGCATGAGAAAGAACAAAGACTAAGCTCGGGATTGTTTTCATGTTTATGCAAGCTTTAAAACAAAACAAAACTATGCTTGCGATAGATTTTAATTTTTACACAAGCTTAAAAACAACACAAACCTATGCTTGGACCTATTTTCATTTTTAGACAAGCTTGAACCAGAGGAAACTATGCTTGAGGTAAGTGGTTTCATTTTTACACAAGCTTGAACCATAGAAAACTATGCTTGCAACTTCCCAATGCATAACACATGGATGGTTGGCACTTAGCCCCCAGCTTAAGAAATGAGTGGCTCAATTTCAGCATGAAGTCCAGAGGCTGGAAGTATTGCCCCCCAAGCTTCGTTTCATCCAACGACAAAGGCAGAGGAAATGAAGCTTCAAATACTAGATGAAGGACTTGACTCAAACAGAGAGGGGGAGAACTATTTCATCTTTTAACGAGCTTGACATAGAAACAATAACTATGCTCGTAACCTCTGTTTCATTTTTTAACGAGGTTGCCACACAGATGAAAAAAACTATCCTCAAGTGGTTTCATTTTTTAACGAGCTTGAAATTAGAAAACTATGCTCAAGTTTGGTTTCATTTTTTAACGAGATTGAAATCATAAAATCATGCTCAAGGACCTCTGTTTCATTTTTTAATGAGGTTTCCTCAGAGATGCAAAAAATATCCTCGAAAACTTCTTGATCATGGATTCCAAGAGGACAATGCTCCGGAAAGAGACCATGTCAAGGGAAAAAGCTCGGTCATGGATTCCAAGAGGTCTTCATTTGATGGAAGAAACACACTCTGGAAGGACACCATGTTGAGGGTTGTGACATGAGTAAAGAGATCAGACTCTAACAACCCTATCGAAGAGATCACCATGTCAACTATTGGATTTAAGTCATCAGAAGTTGAAGCCATGGGCGACAATGCCACATAATTGACCTGTGGCAGGGGCGATACCGTCTGCATATAAGAACCATTCAGGGAGGAAATCCAGGTGGGGTCAATGAAGGAAAGTTGATCAACAATCACAACCCGTCCATCGTGAGGGAAATATATCACACAAAAAAGAGTAGACACAATAGATTTCATGGCATAGACATAATCTCGCCCAAGGAGTAAAGCAAAATCCAAGGGGTCTTGGACTACCATGACGTCAATAAAGACAGTTTTCCCTCCCAAAGTTACAGGAAACTGAGGAAGGGTCCCTAAAGGTTGATTGGTTCTTCTGTTAAAAGATAACAGATTCTGCGTAATCGACGCAAGTGGAGGACAACCCAAAGCTTGCCAAGCAAAAGATGACAAAATACTAATAGATGAACCTTCATCTATCAACGTCTGAGGAACGTCTCGACCACAAACCTGTACGGTAATATTGAAAGGAATGTGAGAGGGAAGAAGAGGTCCAGTTAGCACACCCCAATCAAAATGTATGGCCTCATTACTTGGAGGGGGTCCTACGAGAGAAGGAGGAATACCCCTCGGCATGGGAGATTCTGTATCAACGAGAAAAACATGGGCAGTATCGAGTTTACTCTCTAGCAGGAGAGTAGGATCGACCAATGGAGAGATCAGATCGACCACTTGAGGTTCATTCTCCAAGGAGAGAATGGGTTCGATAGATGGAAATGGATTGACCACTTGGGTGACACTCTCTAACGGGAGAGTGAGATCGACCGAGGATGGGATCAGATCGACCATTTTAGTTTCACTCTCTAAAGGGAGAGTGGGATTGACCGAGGAAGGTATCGGATCAACTACTTTGTAAATTGGTTCAACTAAGGACGTGACCAGATTGACGACATGATCAACCAGATTGACCAGTGAAGGGACCAGAGTGATCATTCCATCAACTATTGGAGGGTTGAGAGAAAGCTTACGGTAAGCAACTGGAAGTTGAGGTTGTGAAACAGTCATGTCTTCCAGTAATTTAGAGGCTTCGTCCATACAAGGGAAAAGGTGAGTGAGATGACTCCCTTTGCATAACATGCATGGGAACTTGACTCTACTTTTCTTCTTCCCAATGGTATCGTGACTAGTTGACGGTAGGTCATTAGTATGTTGTTTAGAGGCTGATGACATGGGATGGTCAGGGTGTGTAGACCATACTTCTATAACCTTGGATAGACCAGGGCAATCCTTAAGAAGATGGCTACCCTTACAAAGATTGTAAGGGTACTTGGGCTTACGATTTGTTTGGGTGATCTTGACATCATCAACACTCCCAGCATGATTAATAGTAACTGGTTGTTTTCTAACATGTTTAGCAGTGGTTGGAGGTTTTGACCCTTGTTTAATTTTCTTCTTCTTCTTATTCACCGGGTTACTAGCTTCAGAAATTTCACTCGACGAAGAAGGCGACCTTGCAAGTGAAGAAGGTGAACAAGACCTTACTGGTGAAGAAGGCAAAGGATCAACATGAGGTTGATGTTCTTGGGTGGAAGTGATTACGACCGAAGCACTTACTGCATTCGTGATTACCTGAGTGGAAAAAAACCACACCGACAATCCAATCGTGAGACCTGGAAGGCTCAAAGTAGCGGTGTGAGGAGGACCAATGTTTTCGTAAGAAGGAAAAACAAAAGGTTCCCCTGGAGAAGAGGTTCCTTCATTGGTCATTTCGGGAACTGACGCCATGAAAAAAAAAATCCAATCTAGAGTCCGCTAGGGAAAACAAACAACACACGTCAAAAATCTAGGAAGCAAGCAAACAAACAAAACCTTCTCACAATGAACGCACTAGTTGGTGATGAAATCCAACGTTGCGGGAACAATGTAAGAAGGGGATGAGATAGAGTGGGTGGAAAAGTTACGTTGATGACCTGCTTAATGGACTTATACTCTGGGGCAAGCTCCCACACATAATCGTGGGTATACCCTCCAAACAACCCGAGTGAGTTTGGCCAACGTCGATTCCAGGTACCGTGAAGACTTGCCCCTCCACAGTCACCTCATGTAAAGAACCTAGAGAGATAGGCCACTAAGGTTACCAATCACTACAATGATGCCTGGGGAAATAGTCGATAGTCTGATCCACGCGCAAGGGCAGGGTATCTAGCCCGAAATCAACTTGAAAGGCTTCCACTCATCATTGTGGGTATACCCTCAAGCAACCCCCATAATACACGCAATCTCTACACCAAGACCAACAAAGAAGGGTGAGTAACTCTTCCAGTCTCAATGCGACCTCGTGATTGACCCTTGTGTTAGAAGGGCTTCCCAGGACAAAATGTAATAAGTGGATTTAACCGCTCCCTAACTCCAGATTCTATGTTTGTTTGCAACTTTGGAAAGTTATCTTTCACACCTATTCCAAAGACCTAAAACTAACATAATGTAGGTTTGCTACTAGAAAATATAAAAAATGTCTAATCAGTTTTTATAAGAGCTTTATTTTATGGCTGTTGTTACTCAAGAGGAAAATGGAGTGGAAAATATGGTGTTTTGACTGACTTGAAAATTATGCAAAGATATGAAGATGCAATCTTTTGATTTCAATGAAAGCTATGATACGAGAAGGAGAAAACATTTATCATTCCCATATGCATGATGTCCCAAAATATATTAAACCCATCAATATCAAGATTCTCAAGAAATGAGAAAAAGGTGCCGAACACCAATGCACGATTCATGCCCCCCCCCGACCATGAGGGGGAATTGTTTTCAAAATTTAAGATAAAAAAATGCCAAGAATCATGCAATTTTTCTACTTCAAATGCAAGGATGCCCCCAATCTAATATAAAGAAAGAAATTAAATCTTTTTGTTTCAAAAATTTCACTAAAAGAAATAATGAACTTTCTTAAAACAAAGAAACCCAAACTAAAAGTTCTCTTTTAAAGCGAGCTATTCAGAAGAAATCTGATCTTTCCCTACACAATTCTAAAGAAAACACATGCTTTGTAATTGAAAGACACTCAAAGTAAGAGACTAATCCTTCAAAACCAAACAAAGCAAAGATGGATAAAAGCAACTCAAAGATTGTCAAGAAGACTGTAAAACGAGCAATATAGGCTCCAAAAGTTCAATCCAACTATTCAAAGAAAAACTGGGCATCAAAAAATGACAAGACCCAATCCAATTTTTTTTTTACAAACAAGTTTGCAAGCTGGCAGTGTATTACAGTGCGAGAATCAAAGATTCTCGTAGGCTGAAACAAGGGTGAATGCGAGGGGTTCACACTGGACTTAACACCAGGGTGCGAACTCAGGTGTTTCTCGTAGGCCACTAAAGGGTACAATGCGAGAATGCCTGTAAACAAGATTTTTTTTGAAAAAGGACTAAGTTTGAGTGAACTTTCAGATCCAGAGAGTCTGGATGGATCTCCCACAGACTCAAAAACCAGAAAACAAGCAATCAAAGAAAGGGAAACTAGACTAACTAGGAAACAATCCGATCCCCAGTGGAGTCGCCAATTTTGTTATCGGACTAATCGGTAGGTGCAGACACTAATTGATCTCCCTAGATCCACCTAGATCTAGAAGAAACCACACCAGAACATGATGCTTTCCTTAAGTTTTAAATATTGAATTTACTAACTAAAGAGGGATGGGTGACATACCGTTTAAATGTCGCTTTCTCTCGCCATTGCTATCCTATCTACGTTCCAATGCTCATACAATGATGAACCTGCAAAAGAACACAACCAACCAAAGTGATAGTAATAGCATAAACTCAATATAAACCTATGTATGTGATCAAGGAATCATACAATAAAACACAACAAGGTTTATAGGAAAGAATCATATTACTGTATCATATTAAATGTGAAAGAGAGATTACAACCATGGCCTTGATGTCGTAAGGTCCCTTCCATCTGTCCTTCATTCCCCACACACTTTCACTCCAAGAATTCTGAGAGCACAGATTTGATAATATTCACAATCTATCTTGACAAAGTGGCTCATCTAGCCAAGCTAATCCCAAAATGTCCAAAGCTAACCAAAGCTCAAAAGCTAACCAAAGTAGATAATTCCAAGCCAACCAAAGCTAACTAAAGCTCCAAGCTCAAGATCAAGCTCAAGAACCCCTTCTCCATGAGAGCTCCTCTCCTTTTATAAGTTGAAGAGGGTAAGGTGAGCAGGTTAGGATGATCCCACTAAATCATGAAAGCGAGTAAGATCCAAACCATTCATATGCCAGCTCACCATGGAAGTTTCTCCTTCTAGAAGATTCGAGAAAACGCTCGTTTTCCCCACATGTAAGCATTCTCACACCCTGCCTATATAGCAACCTGGGAACATTTTTCACCCTAGCTATGGTGCAACCTGCGAGAATCAGGCATTCTTGCACCCTACTTATATAGCAACCCGCGAACTTCCTTTTTTATAGGGTTTTTACAAAGGAAAATGCAACTTCTTTTCTCAGGAAAAGTTCTTTTGCCTTCCTTCTTCAGGAACTCAGGCCATTGACCCCTCTGAAGGCAACAGATAGGTTTACATCATTAACGGTCATAGGGATGACGGAAATAATGTGTAACAGGGGGCTAACATGAAAATGGGGAAGAATTCCAAAGCATGAAACATTGGTCTTGTGATAAAGGAATAAGGGTGAAAGAAGAGGCAACACTTAAATTAATAAGCCCGTGGTTTTGCGCATATCGTCATATGAAAAACATGGTTTGAAGGAAGTGCCTTTGGAAAACTCGATTTCTGCAACATTTGCAGCGACATGTTTTTAGCCAGAATAGAAAAAACAAGGGATTTATGTCTTTAAATCAAACTATTAATGATAATAATAATAATTTATATTATTATTATTATTTTAAATGAAGAGGTGTATGAAGAGGTGTAATGGTTCAAACAAAGAGACATAATGCTTCAAACTCATACCCATTGGGAGACTATATAAACAAAGAAGTATGGTGAACAAAAGAAGTAGTTGAATTTTTTTGAAGTATATATATTTATATATAATGGAGTGAATGAAGGTTCATTCTATCAGGTTGGTGCCTGTTTACAAGCTGGTTCTTGTATGAGGATTGGATTCCTCACATCTCATTTGGATCTGAGATTAACAAGTTGGGACTTTTTATGAGGGTTGGATTCCTCATTTCTCAGTTGGATCTGAGAACTACAAGTTGGGTCTTGTAACATAGAGTTGGGTCTCTCATAATTGTTTGAAGATGAAGATTGATCTTATGTATTCATTCAAGTTAAATAAATAAATAAAATATTTAATCTTTTATATATTGGTTGAGAAATTGAAATAAATATATGTTGTTCAATTAATTTATGAAAAGTGGAAAATTGTCAAACGTTTTGTGACACTAATTCAGCCCCCCTCTCAGTGTCAAGTGTGCATTTCAACAATTCATATTAGAGTGTGTGCCTTCAACACAGTTTAAACATTGGAAGGTAGATTATGAAGAAATGGGTGGACAAATGGCTCTTTCCACAAATGAAGCTCCTTGATTTGATGGAACAAATTATTTTTCATGGAGGGAAAATATGAAAAGATATCTAAAGTCAAGAGGATCTAGAGTTTGGGATTTGGTAGTAAGTAAGCCCTGGCACTTAATTACTTCAAAGAGAAAATCCAAAACTGCAAAGGAAGCAAGGAGAAACAATTCATTAGCCTTAAAAGTAATCCAGGATGGATTGTCAGACCAAGTCAAAGAAAAGATGAGACACTACAAATATGCTAAAGAATTATGGCTCCACCTAGAAAATTGTTATTAGAATGAAGCACAAGAAGAAGAGAAATCCTATCAAAGAAAGGAGAAAGACTCAGATAAAAAGGATTCCCGTTAGAATAAAGAACAAAACTCAGAAGAAGAGAATTCTTATCAAGATAAGGAACAAGATAAAGAAAAAGGAAAATTGCAATAGATTGAAGAACATAATATAGAGAAAGACATTTCTAATCAGAATGAAATGCAGGATTTGATGCAAACCCCAGTTAACAATGAATAAAACAAACTCATCAAGGAATTGAGGAATACCTTTGTTATAGGTGAATCCTCCTATGGACAAGCAGGTTCCCTCTTGGTCTCTTGACTCCTAAGGCCAAGACATAAAAGTTCTTAACATGGACACTAACATCCTTTTTAGATCTAATTAAGCTAATCTACGAATAAGAAGAAGAGGGATATGTACCTTGTTAACGACATTTGTCTTCACAATATCCAAGTTGAGATCCAATCCCGAGCTTCTCGATAGGTCCTGTAAAACAAACAAAGGTACAAAGAAATTCCTATTCTATTGAGATTAGCTCAAACATAGATCTATCTACTGAAGAAAAATTCATGTGGAACAAACATAAATTTGAAAGAAACAAGCCAAGCATTGATTATTAATGAGAACAAGTAAAAGGTGCTTACAATCCTTTGATGGAGGTGCAATAGCCTCTTCCAGATCTCCTTGTCCAACCCCTTTTCTCAAGTAATCTACACTGATTATGATTTGATAACATCTCACTTATGGGATCATAAGTTTGATGTAATTCTCAATCTCCATATATCCTTTTACCATGAGGAGGATTCCTTATATAGGCTTGGAGAGGCCTAAACACTTGAGATATCTTTAGGATAAGTTGAGGATTCCTCTAATTCAATTGTGAATCTCCCCTAAGATCATGCCTTGACCCAAGATTCGAACCCAACTACCTTCAGATATTGAGGGGATTGTCCCTTGATTTCCTCCAACAAACCAAAATTTTGCCCAAAAAAGGGGCAACACTCCCTCAAAAGGGGCACAGAGCACTGGAACATTCCTTAATAAGGGAGTATAGTGTGCCAATGCTCCTTGTCAGTAGGTATGGGAGAGCTCCCTCCCAAAATTCATGTTTTAGTGGATTTTTCATTGGCACAAGGTTTGTACTCTTCTGTCAATTGATTTTCCTTCTTCAAAACTAGTCTTTGAGGTGTCTTAGTGTCCTTACGATGTCGTTAGAGAGACGACATAATCAATATGATGTTTGTGACACTTGCGAAACTTGCGACCAATATGAAACACTTGCGATATTTGTAATGACGACACTAGCCATCATTGCAATGAGTGATTTTGATGTGTAACAGATTGCCCCCCAAAGTGCGAAGTCAGAAGATGATGATGACTGAAGTACTTTGTAGACTTTTTTGAGCAAGGGTATGGATGCAGAGAGGCTGGAAAAATAGGCACACAACCATCAAACAAATATTATGACATGTTTCAAACCCAAGGCAGGCATACCTATGCTTGAGTGATAAAGACTTTTTAGGTATGGCCGCCATAAAATACACTGCAGATCCATAATTATATTGATAAAAAGTATAGCCACTGAAGATACAATGTGGATCTATACTCCTATGATCTGAACTGATCGTAGCCACAAAGAATACACAGTGGATCTATGAGATGACAAGACATAGCCACGACCAATACAAAGTGGATCTATGTTACAATATATGTCTCATAGTTCAAAAGAACTCCTTTGCAACCTGGGAAAAGTGTATATAAGAGTGATAACTCAACCTAGGGTCTTCTTACCGATCCCGATGTAGTATGAATTTAACCATGTGAATATATGTCCTGATGTCAAACATGGCAGAAACCACTTAATTACCGATCGATGAGGTAAACCGTTAACAAGTGCGAGGGAGATCACCATTGATGCCAATGATTCCCAAGGTACTCTAGTACATTTCAACGAATGTGAATGGATGAGATGAAGTTGAACATCTGTGGAATCATCCGATCAGGGGTCAATGATGTAAACCCATTGTCAGACGTGAGGAGGCCTGCCATTGAGGCATGCAGGTCCCAAAGTACCAGCTGGTTTCTAAGTCAAACTTCTGGATAATGTGCTGAAGTTGATAGAAATAGACTCGTAGAAGGAGGGCCTTGATGTATCCCCCATCAACGACATGAAACAGACACAGAGATGTAATTGGTAGATCAAATGAACATGGACTGACATGGGTATTGAAACAATATATTTGCGATGGTTGACTCTCGAGGCAGATACTTCCCTTGAACACTGAGGCACAACAATAGAAATGTGACATGGAACAAAACTTGATGATGCAGTGGATGCCGTGAATTTCATCAGGTGACCCACAGAAGTAAAAGAAACTCAGAGGATTGGATTAGTGCAGAAGTTCAATGGATTAAAATGCGTGCAAAGACAAAGTTCCATGCTCAATGGCGACTGTAAGAGTTACTGGTAGTGTTCTCAAAAAACTGCTTGGCTTACTTCTTTCAATTTTTCCCCCATCCAGATAGACGAGTACCTCTTTTTAATTTAACGAGCTCGAGGATGGTAACACGTGCTCGATATGAATCAACTTCGGTAAGTCCCTCTTCCTTTGTTTATCGAACTGGAAGAAGTAAGAGTTCGGTTCCGTATGGGCCCTTCAATGTATGAGTGTTTAATGAGTCCAGAGAAGGGAAACTCGGTGGTTTTTCATATTTAGAGAGTCTGAAAACAACTTAAAGACGACTCCAATGCTGTCATTTTTCGTAATGTTAATCTCACGAGGCTGAAAAAGAGATAAATTATCACTCGAAAGACGCCCTTTCAAACCTTTTAACGAGTGGGAAAGGAAGCAAGATCGCTCGACACTATTTTCATGTTTAAAAAGTCTGAAAAGAGCATAAAGACGACTCTAAGAGGTTCCTTTTTTGTATATCCATGTGAGCTCAAAAAAGAGATAAAAGGTTTCTCGGTTGCATTCTCATGTATTTACGAGCATGAGAAAGAACAAAGACTAAGCTCGGTATGCCCCTAGCTTGAAATCTAGTGGCTTAGCTCCAAAATGATCATCAAAGGCTAGAGACATGCCCCTCAAATTTCAATTCATTCACCGACTTTGAGGTTGTCACCAATTTATTGACTAGATGGGAAAAAGGAGAAGGGTGGATGAAATGAAGGTTTAAATACGAGACCTAACGAAAGACTCAACTCGACAAGAGAGGTGACTGTTTCATTTTTTAATGAGATTGACACAGGAAATGAACTATTCTCATGGCTCCGGGTTAAATCCCCAGATTTCTATTTCATTTTTTAACGAGCTTGCTATAGAAAAGAAAAACTATGCTCAAAGATTCTGTTTCATTTTTTAACGAGCTTTCTACAGAGAGGAAAAACTATGCTCATGCCCTCTGTTTAATTTTTTAATGAGCTTGACACAGAGAAGAGAAACTGTGATTGTGACCTCTGTTTCATTTTTTAACGAGCTTTCCACAAAGAAGAGAAACCGTGCTCGTTGACTCTCCTTGATCATGGCTTCCAAGAGAATAACGCTCTGGAAGGACACCATGTCAAGGGACAAAACTCGATCATCGCTTCCAAGAGATCTTCATTGGATGGAAGAAAATCACTCTGGAAGAGACACGTGCCGAGGGCCGCGACATGGGTAAGGAGATCAGGCTCCAAGATCTCTATCGAAGAGATGACCATGCCAACTACCAGATCCAAATGATTGGAAGTTGAAGTCAGGGGAGATAACGAAAAATCAACATCATGAGGGAATATAGAGTGTATATCTCCCCTAATTTCTTCATGAGGGGGAAGAAAAGAGGATCGATGATGGTTATCATCCCGAGGTAGCTCGTCAATTCTCAACATTTCCCAAATAGAGTCATTAGAGGGAAAAATTGGGGAAATGTAGTCGATTGAAGATGACAAGGAATTTAACCATGATGGCATCGAGTAACTGTCGGGTGCCAATATATGTTGGTCATCTGAAGAGGGAGAAGCGGATTGGATAACAACGTATGAGGTTTCGGCTGGACTAAGTGGCATGGTGTCACCTGGTTCATTGAATTCCAAGGGACTAGGTACAATCCAAGGGTCAGATGATTTCAAATATTGATAAGCTGTGGTTGAAATCGTATCGACGGTGGAAATATGATGTGTAGTCGATGGAAGTGGTGTAGGGAAGGTACCCATAAGGCGAGAATCTTTCAACAATCCAACACCAACGCTTTCATACGTAAATCCCCAATGGAGTTGCCAATTTGTGTTACAGGTGAATCCTCCTGCGGACAAGCGGATTCCCTCTTGGTCTCTAGACTCCTAAAGCCAAGATAGAAAAGTGCTTAACATGGACACTGACATCCTTTTTAGATCTAATTAATCTAATCTATGAAGAGGAATAAGAGGGATATGTACCTTATTAATGATGTTTGTCTTCGCAAGATCCAAGCTGAGTTCCAATCCTGAGCTCCTCGATAGGTCTTGTAAAACAAACAAAGATACAAAGAACTTCCTATTCTATTGAGATTAGCTCAAACATATATCTATCTACTGAAGATGAATTCATGTGGAACAAACATAAATTTTAAAGAAACAAGCCAAGCATTGATTATTAATGAAAACAAGTAAAAGGTGCTTACAATCCTTTGATGGATGTGCAACAGCCTCTTCCTTCTCTCCTTGTCCAACCCTTTTTCTCAAGTAATATACACTGATTATGCTTTGATAACATCTCACTTATGGGATCATAAGTTTGATGTAATTCTCAATATCCATATATCCTTCTACCATGAGGAGGCCTCCTTATATAGGCTTGGAGAGGCCTAACTAGTTGAGAGATCTTTGGGATAAGTTGAGTATTCCTCTCCTTTAGTTGTGGATCTCCCCTAAGATCATTCCTTGACCCAAGATTCGAACCCAACTACCTTCAGATATTGAGGGGATTGTCCCATGATTTCCTCCAACAAACCAAAATTTCACCCAAAAAAGGGGCAACACTCCCTCAAAAGGGGCACAAAGCACTGGAACGAACCTCTATAAGGGAGTATAGAGCGCCAGTGCTCCCTGTCAGTAGGTAGGGGAGCGATCCCTCCCAAAATTGATGTTTTAGTGGTTTTTTCAGTGGCACAAGGTTTGTACTCTTCTATCAATTGATTTTCCTTCTTCAAAACAAGTCTTTGAGGTGTCTTAGTGTCCTTACGATGTCGTTAGAGAGACGACATAGTCAGTATGATGTTTGCGACACTTGTGCCACTTGTGACCAATATGTGACACTTGCGATATTTTTAACGACAACACTAGCCATAATTTCAATTTGTGATTTTGATGTGTAACAACCTTAGTATTCACTAAAGAAAAACTATTAGATTTTAAGATTGATGTTATAACTACATTTGAAGTGATTAGTATGGAACCAGGAAATGGTCTATATATTGAAGTTACTAAGGATGTTCTTGAATATCTTGAGTACACAACTATGTGCACTCTAGAAGAGCTGGAGAAGCTCCAACATAAGGATATGTTTCAACTTCACCAGTTAGATCAATCTAGCCATGAAGAAAATAAACAAAGAGTTCAACTAGAAAACAAAGAAAAATAGGTCAGAAGTTTGAAGATTGAAATTGATCATCTGCTAAAGGAAATAGAAGAATTGAAGAAACATGAAAAAACAAAACAAAGAAGTACTAAAAGAAATAAAATAATTGGTTAATAGTCTAAAAACTCAACTTGAGGAAGCTAAAGAAAGTGAAGAAGTCCTGAAGATCCAGTTAACTAGGAAAGAAAATTATTACCACATGTTGGAATTGGAAATCATCAACTTCAAAAAGATAAATGAAAGTACTAATGCATATATAATGACTCAAATTGAAGAAGCTAAGAAAAAGGAAGAAGCCCATAAGATCCAATTAGCTAAAAAGGAAGAATCATGCCAAATGTTGGAATTAGAAGCCATCAACCTCAAAAGGATTCAACTAGAAAATGAGGAAGAAATCAAAATATTGAAGACTAAAGTTTTTGATATAACAAAAGATATGGAAGAATTGAAGACATATGACAAAATTATTAAATGCAAAGATGTCTTGGATGAGACAGAAGAAATAGTCATCAATATAAAGACTCAACTTGAACATGCTAAGAAAGTGGAATAAGCCCCGAAGATTCAGTTAACTAAAAAGGAAGAGACATGTCACATGTTGAAATTGAAAATAGTCAATCTCAAAAAGATGGATGAAAAGGCAAATAAATCTGTCAAATTCCAGAATAGCTCAGCTATCCTAGATAAGATTTGGAACAATCAAAGATCGATTGATGACAAAACCGGTCTTGGATACAATAAAAAGGAAGACAATGACAAATGGAACACCATTTACAAACATGAGAAAGGATCACCCTTCTCAAAAGGAAAAGGTGCAATTACAAAGCAATTACAAGTCATGCACTTTGTTAAAGAAGGAAACTATAGAAGTAAAAAGGAAGAATAAAATCAAAAGACAGATCTCTCAAGCCAAAATAAATTCAAGAATGGAAACACCTTCAATGACTATTTCTTTTCTTGTCATAACTTTGGCCATAAAGCAATGGACTACAAGAAACTAGAGAAAGGATATGCAGAAGAATCCAAAAACTCAATTAGATGTTGGAGAGGCAATTTTGTTGGGAACACAACAAAATTTTGTCATACAATGAGATGTTAGAACTGTGATAGGTTTGGGCACAAATCCCAAAGTTGCAGGAGTTTAAAAAGTCAATCCTTAAATAAGTCATTCAAGTCAGGGAGAAAAACTAATAAAATTTGGAAGAATAAAGGAGATGACAAATCTCCAAAAACACAATTAGAAAGAAAAGGTCCAAAAAGCAGAATATATCGTACAAATATATGGAGAAGATAATATGAAGGAGAAAGCAAGAAATATGATCTTGCACCTGAAAATGAAGAAATTAATAACAAGAGAATGATGGGTGAAGGTCCTAATAAGGAATGTGAAATTCAATATGAAATAGATCAAGCTCAAGAAAGGGAAGTCCCTATAGAAGAATATGACACAATCCTGATGATGTCATAATACTTTAGCCAAAGAAAGAAAAACCATTGATAGGGGGAGTTGTAAAATACAATAAAGAGAAAATTGACAAAGGAGAGCATCGCCTTAGGGGAAGTATAACCTCAGAGGGAACAAGAAAAGATCCTTTTTGTCATTTTTTTAAAAAGGAGAGAAGAGAAAAATTAGAAGAGAGGTTCAAGGGGTGTCAATCAACAAAGATCAATTGATAACAAAATTGGTATTAGACCAATTGGTATCAATCCTCAATTGATATTCCTATGAAATATCAAAGAAGAATAAGAAGCAGATAAACAAAAAAAACCAGGAAGAGTCATACTCTTGATCTATCTGAAAAAGCAAAGTCAGAAAAAACTTAGGGGGAGTATTTTGGTTATCAAATAAGAAAGTAATTAGATTAAGGTTTAAAAGACTTGATCACTACAAATGGGTATCACTAAAAGTTAGTATCAAGAAGACTACTTATTTAAACACAAATATCCCAATCGACTGAGATAAGAAGTTACTAAATTCACAGAGGGAGAAAAATAGTAAGAGCCTCACTCTTTGTCATTGATGTCAAAGGGGGAGAGAAGCAGTAAAACAAAGTTAAGCAGAAAACAAATTTTCTATTAGATAGAAAATAATATCAGTGATATGGGGAGAAAAGGTATGAAATCATTTTTGTTTTACAGATATGTTTCCCTCAATGAAAAAGGGGGAGATTGTCTGCATTTTTGATTGTGTGTTGTCATTGATGGCCACATGAGTAAAACATGTACAATAATAAAAGAAAAGGAAGATCACCTTGGGGTAGAGGAAGATCACCTTGTGGCAGAAGCATTTCGTGATCACTGTTGATCACAATAGGATTAACAATGATCCTATGATTCTAAATCTTAGGAGAGCTAGCATGGAGAGAATCCATGTACAAAAGGAGTAACAAAGCACAAGTAATTAAGAGCTCAAGAGGGTTAGCGACTGAAGATCAATGCATAAAAGAATGCACAAACATTTATTAAAATCTTCAGAGAAATAACGATGAACAAATCAGAAGGAAGATACATTAATCAAAGCTCAGGAGAGATGACACATTTGAAATAACATAGGAGACAAAATTCTATGAGTAAATAAAATATTTATAAAGGATCAAGAAAACGACATTCATTCATCAACAATTTGAATGCAAAACCCGACCGTCGGATCATAGAGGTAACTTGAGTAAAGAAGAGAAGAATCATGGCCGTCTGTTGAAGATTTGGGAATGATTTAGATAATGAGATATGTATTAAAATCTAGACTGTCATATCAAATACTAAGCTTCATAGACCGTCGATCGTGGAAATGAAGCACGTATGGTCAAACTTTGATGCTGACCACTCCTGTTGTAACAGATTTCAGAAATTTCTCTACTCAGTGTTTTTTATCCCAAGCACCAATGGGATTCCTTGATATAAAGGCACTATTATATACACCTGCACCTTCAGAACAAGGTTGGGACCTTTCATAGTGTATGTGCAAATATTTTAAGACGTTCCGCACAAATTTCTGATTATAATTTGAATAGGGATTACATAATCTATGACAGGAATGACTCAGAACAGGTTGTGAAAATGATTCTCCAAGAGGCACTAGATTCTTTTTATGCAATGAATGCATCCATTGGAAGGGAATGTTTAAATGGTGATGCAGATTGCAAAGATATCTCTGCCCAAAATTTGGATGAAAATGTTATGCAAAGGTCACAGAGTGCAATTTGGGAGGATCTTGTTCGATGTAAATTTCTGACAAAGAATGCACCTGTTAGATCACAACTACTGCAATTCTTGGAATGTTACATTAAAATGAAGCTTGAGAAAAAGAAGAGGAGTTCAACTATTGCACAAAAATCCACACATACTGAAGTAGGACAAATCAGGCTATATATGGATGGCGTGGAGCAAGTGCTTCTCTCATGCAGTATGCTCTAGACCGTGATTTTCCTGAAATTATAACTTTCCAGCTTACCAGAAATTATTGTTCCTCAAGTAATATTGTCAAGGTTTCATCCGTGGTCTTAAGAAATGTTGCTTATAACTGGCAAAGAGGTTTAACAGAGGCCTTGGATCTTGCCGCCATGAAGCCTCCTGGGGAACCTATTTGCATTCAGAAATTACCAAGCCCTGTTGAAGAAGCAATCTTCATTGAATCTGAGATTCAGAGACTTGTGAAAACCAATTTATCTATGTGGGGTAGCTTTGCAATATTGTTTCATACCCATGTTCAGTCATCATGGATTGAATCATATCTTACAAGATTACAAATTCCTCATGCAGTTGTTGGGTTTATGCCCTTTTTCTCATAGAAGGAGATCAAATATGCCATTGCATATCTACATTTGCTAAGTAATCAAGAGAATCAGATGGCCTTGGAGAGTATTATCGATGTCTCTCCTCGAGGCATTGGGAAACAAACATTGGATCAAGTTAAGCAATGGGATTCTGGTCAAAATCTGACACTTCCAGGATCATTGCAGTTCATTCATGGAGAGGCAATCAGTCATAAGGAGTTAAACATAACACCAGAAGCAAGAAATTCTTTGTTGCAATTCTGGCAACTGATTGAAGGGCTTAGAAGTGGAATTCACAGTGAGATAGTTGGCAGGACTATGGAAGCTGTTATCAAAAGGACTGATTTTAAAAGCTATGTCAAAAAACTTGATAGTAGTGAGAAAACTTGTATAGAAGGATTAGATCGACTTTCAATTTTGCAGACCATTGCAGATTCATCAGCATACCCCTATGGAACTGGCCAATCAACCCTTCTTACATTTCTTCGAGAAATTTCTTTTGTATCTGATCAGAAGAGTGAGATGGTAATGGGTGAAGATGGCAAGAACTTTGTAAAGCTTATGACTCTTCACGCTGCCAAGGGATTGGAGTTTGATTGTGTGTTCATCACTGGGTTGCAAGAGGATTTGCTTCCATTGTTTGGTCAGAACATGAGTGAAGAACGTTGCCTTTTCTATGTAGGAGTAACAAGGGCAATGCAACGTCTGTATATAACATTTTCGTCATCAAACACCATAGAAGGAGAGAAAATTGAAGTAGAGCCATCAAGATTTCTCAATGACATAGTTAATTATGAGATGAAACATATTCTGGAATGAGAGGAACTTGAATCTAAGCCATCAAGATTTCTCAAGGATATATTTAACTCTGAGACAAAACATATTTAATTAGAGTGTTGTACTTCACATCTATTTGGGTCCGACTATGGGAGACTGGATGAACTTCAAATTATTTCCAATACTGGGAGAATATGATTTTGTTGGGAGACATATCAGATCTGCTGAGATGCAACTGCACACATCGCCTACCCATCCTCCTCATCGCGTGGTTCGTATGCATGGTATAAGCAGAGTTGGCAAAACTTACTTGCTCAAATTCATCCATAACGAGTTCAAGAAGGTGAGTCGTAACTTTGATGTTGTCATTTGGGTTACCGCTTCTCAAACGCACTGGAAGAATTTCATTGGAGGCACTGAATTTGAAATTTAATGAAAGCTTCCACAATGATAGGCGAAAGATGGCATTTTGTGCATCTATTGAAAATAAAAATAAAAATATATATCTCATTCTAGAAAACAGGCTGGCTGGTCAACACGGGCTGGTCTAGCAGCAACTATGGCGTGGGTGAAGAATAAAATTGCAGTACACTAGAAAGATCATTGACGCCATTCACGCTGGCAACCTTTTGAATGCCCAGTACTCCAAAACCGATGTATTCAGACTGGAAATCCCAGAGGCGATTGATGGCGTTCCCTCTGAGATTCTTCATCCAGAAAATACGTGGCCCGACAAGACTACATACAGAGAAACACACCATTTGTCAGAGCATAGACAGTGCTAAGTATAACGGATACCATTTCCAGAATTAGTCGAACTGTCAAATTCATAAATCGATTGCCACAACACGTACAGGTGTTTCATGAAACTCTCCAAAATGCTAGTCTTTGTAGGGAAGCCATCGTGTATGTTCCCGAGTCTGATTTATGGAAATGCCAACAAGGAGGTCCGGTTGCTTGGGTGTTGCTGTGGATGGAATTTTTTATGTCAGTGTGGGATGAAGACACCGGAAGCAGAGATGATTTTCTTGGCAGTGTTTTCTTTGATCTCTCTGAGGTTCCAATGCATATGCCTCCCAACAGTCTGTTGGCGCCTCAGTGGTATAGTATGGAAGGGGACGAGAGAGTTAAAGGAGACATAATGCTTGCGCTTTGTATTGGAACTTAGATACCAACGTTCATTGTATCCAAGAAAGACATTGCTCTTAATGGTTCTCGTCCAGCTCTATTATATGATTATGAGGCTTTAACATTAGCATCACCCCAAGCTTCAGTGTTGATCGCATTATCAAGACATTGACGGGGTAGGATATTTTGTTGGTGGACCGACTCTGAGAAGATTGACTTAGCATATCTGTTTATGGAATCTCTTAAAGATCAACAATAGAGTTTGAATTTGAGTTTTCCATGGGAGAAAAGTTGGATGGACAAGCCACAACTGGTTTTTCTACTCTATGATTAGATACAATCAATTCTAATCTCATCAACCAAGCAAAACACTGCACCACAAATATCAACACAAAATGATGGTTGTTTGCTTGCTCGATGCTGGGTAATATTTAAGTGGTGTTTGCAGTCTGAATACTTGGAGAGAGAAATTTTCTTTCACCAAATCGTATGCGCCCGATAAATTGTGTGCTCATAACAACAATAATGATAGAGGTATTCATGAAGGGTTCCCATGCATATCATTTGAACATGTCAAACCCCAATCAGAAATGATTTTTCCAAGAGTTCTTATGAAAGAAT
Organism: Picea glauca; assembly: GCA_000966675.3. Lineage (NCBI taxonomy): Eukaryota > Viridiplantae > Streptophyta > Pinopsida > Pinales > Pinaceae > Picea > Picea glauca. The sequence continues at coordinate 919,131 of JZKD02S2434211.1, forward strand.
TTACAGAAGCTGTAGAGGTATTGTTTTCCTTACATAGAAGATACTTCCGGCCTACTCTAGATTTGTGGGCTTCCTCAACTTTGGCAGCAGCTAGTCTAGGTCAAAGAGTGTGCTCCAAAGAGCTGCCCGAGGATGGCCAATTTGTTTTGCCAAAGCTTGTATGCTTAGTGTTGGAATCATTTACAAGGTATCTGGGGTCACATCCTAATCCAAAGAATGTTTTTCCTGTCATTCTGGAAAAACTGCTTGAACCATTACTGTCACTGCTAGAAGTTCTGATAGGAGAATTCAATTTTAAAGAACGCTCTAAGAATGATGTTGCATATATATGGAGGGCAAGGCTGTTGCGAATTGTTGAAGACATATTTGCATTTGGATTATTTCATTCGATGCATATTGATGACTATTTAAATGTTTGCAAAAGCTATAGTCATTTTGAATCTCAAAGAATCATAAAAGCAAAACCGTAGCTTCCAAGTGTCAAGGAAGGAATGACGAGGTGTCAAAGCAATTAACAAATGGTTAAAAGATTAGTAACAACAACACATCCGATAGTCGCACAGTCCGGAGAAGGCAAACCGTTTCAGATTCCTGGAACACAAAGAGTTTTATTTTTCTTTTTAAAAGACTGATGTATGTAACAGAGAAAGGGGAGTGCAATGCTGGGGAATAAACCTCTTGTGAAGAGGGGTTCTTGGGTATGCTGAGTTATTTTGTAAGCCAAGAATGAAATAATGCAGATGATTTTTTACTTGTGACTGTGAGATTCATCACGGTCGATTTCTTTCAGTATGTTCTTCTTTATTTCAGTTGTGTTAAATATGTTTGGAATTCATTTTATATGCTCCTTACCCACAGTTGAATTGTTGTCATTATCATATTGTTTATTTCTTCCTTATTCCGTCATGACTGTGTACAATTTTTTTTTCCTGTATCTTCGTTTCATTTCATCTTCCTAACTGATGTGCTTCGTTATAATTTAGTATGACCACTACTATAGCGAATGAATGTTGGTTTTCTGTAATTGTTTACTGTCTTTCCTCTGCACCATCTATCAGCGGGTGTAAGACCAGTCTACACTTCCAGAATTCTGCATATATTCTCTGCTACATCGACATTTCCTTTCCTTTTTCCGCTACCGCATCATGATTATCAAATTGCTGAAAGATAGACTTACTTTGCCTCACTTTCCGCAAGTTAAATGATCGCTGCTATTATCTCCTTTCGTCAGTTTTCACTTGACTCCATGCCCAATGGACCATTTCCCAGTTTAACCCCCAAACTCTAAGAATCCAAGACCATCATTTACCCATAAATCTGCCCACCATTTCACGCTTATAAAAGATCATATTGTGACATTTTTCGAGAGATCCCTCTCGAGTTGGGGGAGGGCAGCTTCCAATCCAAAGTGGTTCGAGGTTGCCTCAGGATTGATTTGCTGCAACCCAAATTTCAGTTCTGAGTGACAACAACTCTGATGAAAAGGAGACAATAACATGTAAGTTTACTCAAAGACCGAGGCCTTGGAGTCATGAACCCCCATCAATTGTCGGATCAGGAAATCAAGTCAACTGTTGATATGGAGTAACAACTGTCAAAGCACTGTCAACTTCAGCCTTGACCTAATAAGATAATAAACAAATCATATGAGCCTAGAATTTTCGAACCCTGGATTTTCAGAATAAACTGAGGCCATAGGATAAAGATAGGAAAGATCTACAGTGATAGATCTATTTGACACTTCGCCAATTTGGGAGAATTAGATCGTAGTCTCAAAAGTGTCATATTACTGAAGCAACGACAACCGTTAGATCATGAGAAACTTCAGATGAATCTACGAATGTTAGATCCAGGAGGAGGACATGTGAGACATCAAGAGATCCACGTCAACAAGACCATGACAACATGAAGATGTGGTGCAATCAGATGGTGACAAGTGTCAAGGTCCAGTTGGCACTTTAGGTATATGAAAGTCACAAATCTAGGTGACACGTGGAAACCAATCAGTCAATGCCACATCAACAGTAATGTCACAAATCACGTCACCCCAAGATTACTAACTTCGGGGATATCCAAGCCTCTATTATCACCTAATCCCTGAAGGCCAAAATCGTGAAGTAACGTTAATTGTTTATCTAATTCAGGAGAATTCTCGACTGTTGATCAAGTACATTGGAAGGATAGAGTAAGCGTAAATCACGAAGTAACGCTAATCGTTGATCTAATTTAGGAGCATTATCGACCATTGATAAAGTACAATGGAATGATAGAGTAAGCACAAATCACGATGTAACGATAATCGTTGATCTAATTCAGGAGTATTCTCGACCGTTGATCAAGTACAGTGGAAGGATAGAGTCAACGTAAATCATGAAGTAACACTAACCTTTGATCTACTTTAGGAGCATTTTCAATATTTGATCAAGCATAGTGGAAGGATAGCATAAGTGGAGGTGTTAACCGACAGCAAGCGATCACCACCACTTTATGACTTTTTCGGTAGGTAATCACTCCAGAGGAATTGAACTAATTTAGATTTCTAGTAACCTGGAGTCCCGTGTTAGCACCATGATTTTCATAGCTAAGGTTAGAGATTTGTCAGTAGTTTGAAAATTCATGCCTGTTAGCACCAATATCATTTTTAGCGCCTGGAATCATCCAACATCTCCAAGGGTCAGTTTCAAAAGGAAGTTTTATCATTTATTATTTCCATTTCCATTTGCAACTGTGCGCTGCAAAACTCGTTATGCGCTGCAAAATTCACCGCGCGCTGTAAAAAACACTGCGCATTGCAAAATTCATTATGCGCTGCAAAACTCACCGCGTGTTGCAAAACTCACTGCGCGCTGCAAAATTCACTGTGCACTGCAAAATTCACTGCGCGCTGCAAAATCACTTGGTACACAGAAAAATTGTATTTTCATCATAACTTTTAACTGCCAATCTGGGTTCTTTTGAAATTTTTTGTGGAGATGAATCATAATATCATTGAATTTCCAAACAAAACTCATCCTGACCCATTTTGTTTTTTTGGAGAAAAGTTGAAATCATCATCTACATGAAAGTTTGCAGCGAGTCCTTAAATTGCCCTGCAAACTCTAACAGTGTGATAAATCCGAGCTGTAGGAGGGTTGCCACCTGTCCGAGGAGGTTCAAATGGGTTCGCAGAGAGTATTTAGATACCAAGGGACACTTGTACCTAAGATTCATCTCCATTAAATCTCCATGCAATGAGCTGGCTGCAATTACATTTTTTCTGAAAGACAGTTTCTAGGAATGAAGGAACTAGTTGGATTTTCTGTTTGCCACATATCTCTAATGCATAGAATCCAATGCATGGAGTAGGATTCGACCTCCTAGAGATATTATTGATGTAATTTTCTATTTAATGGGGGGAGGACTAATGCATTGGGAGGAAGATTTGTTTATTTCTTGGAAGTTAATGCAAAATTTTCCTCTTTCTGAAATTTGAGATTCATCACAGTGTTTATGTTCAATATGTGTTTCTTGTATATCATTTCCATGATTATATTTTTCTGCTAGCATTGTCTGAGAGTAAGTGGTAGGAATTCATCCATGTTTGATGCTCCTTTCACACTGATGATGCTTGTTATGTGTAAATGGTTACTTTTACATAATTCATCTTCATTTGATGCTCTGTTTAGTAATTAATCTTTGTGTCCTTTCTTCTAAAGATGCACTGGAGATTCATCCACTAATTGATGCCTATAGTGTAGTGGGATTTATTATCCTTTACATATCTCATTTCACATCATTTATTTGCTGAGCATAGCACCTATTTTTCCTTAAATATGCAGGAAGAAACCAACTAGCTGTTGACTGTACAAACATTGAAATTCATGCCTTGACTCCATTGCACAATGGTATCTTTTCCTTGTTTGTTCTACCAACCCTTTAAAAAAAAAAACAAACCTGTCCTATTGTAGAATCTGACCTCTGTGACTTTATTGATGAAACTCTTGAGTTATTACCAGTCATTAGACATCCAAGAGAGCCCTATCTATCTGGTTGTATAGGTCATAATATAATCTAAAGTTGGTTGAAATAGTTACCTCAAGGTTTTCTTTGATACAACCCAACAAAATTTCCGAGTATTAACATTTTGGGGCAATTGCCGGGGAGCGAAAGTTGCATTTTTCCTGGGAGAAACGACAAATATCGGATTTGACTTCTGATGATGAACATAGGTCAAACACAAGGTGGTTGTACCATTCACCCAACAACTCCAATCCAGAGACTCCACTGGACGATGAGATCCATTGAAAAAGGTATGAAATGACATCATGGGAAAAAACAAGTACCCAAAGTTGAGTTTTCTCCAAAAAATAATATTTTTTGTTATTAATTACCTTTTTTCCTTTCCTGAACATGCTAAACAAATTCTTCTTTATTTGCTTCATTCAAATGATGATCATGAGAATCCTCCACTTGTATATCCTTTTCTTGAAGTTGTACATATATCCCCTCATTGTATCACTGATTTTGATCAAAATATTCCATCTGAGTTGTGTGATGACTATAGCCAAGTTGATGAGCATCATGAAATCAAGGCTGATATCTCACCTCTTGTACTTGATCGAACACCCTCCAAGATTCAACAGAGATACACAAATTTAAAATTACCTCACATCCTTCATAATTTTCCTCCAAAGCACTATAAGTACCTACCTATGTTCGATGGAAAAACTAATACCCTCACATCTGAGAAACATGTCTAGGCTTTTGAGCATTTCATTGATCTTTTTGAGGTTGAGAATGATGATGTGTGTATGAAAACATTTTATCAATCTTTGCAAGGATATGCCAAGGAATTTTTTAGACACTTTCAGCTTGAATCCATCAGTTCATGGGAAGAATTGAAGGATGCTTTTATGAAATTATGGGGTGAGAGGAAATCATGGAATCAATATATTTCTGAGTTTCATGCCATGGAAATACATAAGGATGAAACTATCTCCATGTTTAATAGAAGATTTTCCAGCTTGTATTACAAGATGACTAAAATTTTTTAACCTCTTGAAGTTGCTTCCATGCTCCATTATGTAACAACCTTTCAATCAGATTTAGCTTGTCTTCTGATGGAGAGGAAGTCTATGTCTTTGCAGTAGATGTTCAATAATGCTAAGGAAGTTGCAGACAATATTCAAGCATGTAAGAAGCTGCAAAATCAATTTTTCGATGAGGAGTTGAAAGCTGAGGAACCAGAGATTGCGCATAATATGCAGGAGACTGATCATGTCATAAGTTTTCTTGAAGGATGTCATGAGGATGTGTTTGCAAAGGATGATGAACAACTTGAAGAGCAAGCTATTGTCCTGATTTTTTTTTATACTAATTTGAATTTGGATCCATGTTATCATGAGCAAGAGACGGATTGTTTTATGTACGCATTTGAAGACAACCATGAATGTGAATTTGTAGATCAACCTACAGAAGAACAAGTCGTTGCCTTAATTTTCCTGTTTGATGAAATTACAGAGATTTTTGGCGAACCCAGGTAGGATGAGTACATTGATGACTATGAGGTTGGCTTTTTAGAACAATAAGTTGAACTTTCCAAATCTTAAAATGATTGTTTTCAACAATCCAAAGAAATCGACAAATGGGCATATGACAACAGTGAAGAAAATGAAGAAAGTTTTGAATTAGGTGAAAGAACTTTGCTGTTATGTTTTGCTTCTTTCAAATTGCCGAAGAAAAATGTTTACAATGTTTCAAATCAGAAATCCTCTAGGCATGATGTTGAATATGAAGAAACCAATGGACTTGCGAATGAAAATGATCTTCCATTATGTTTTTCTTCCTTTGAATTGTTGAAAGTAAATCATGAGATAAAAGAGGAAGCAGGGAAGTCTGACTGCATTCACAATGACACTGTTCTACATGAGAAAATTGTTATCAGTGAAGAGGACCAACAACCTTGTCATACATTTAATGACCCTTTTGCTGATTACATGGAAGGTTATTTCAGTTTCGATTTGCAACCTGTTATCAACTACCAGCTTGGAAATAAAGATGATGGTCAATCAACGTCAGTGTTAGATATGGATTGCTTGCCACCAAGGGTTTCATTTCAGCCAACATTGTCTTCTGATTCAAAAGTTTGTTATTTCTAGCAGTCTCAATAGATTTTTCAGCCTCTTTGTGGCAATCAACAGGTTGAATTACATGAAAACAAGGATGCAGTGGAAGAGGTGAAACATGATTGTTGTTTTATGCATGTTTTAAAGGACCCATTTGCATTTTTTTTGGAGGCTATAAACAATCCCAATGTTTGTAACTTTTTGAGATTTGAATTTGTAGATAAATTTTTTAATGAATTATCAGTAAATAGGCTTTGGAGAAAGCATGTGGAAAGTTTTGAATTAGGTGAAAGAACTTTGCTGTTATGTTTTGCTTCTTTCAAATTGCCGAAGAAAAATGTTTACAATGTTTCAAATCAGAAATCCTCCAGGCATGATGTTGAATATGAAGAAACCAATGGACTTGCGAATGAAAATGATCTTCCATTATGTTTTTCTTCCTTTGAATTGTTGAAAGTAAATCATGAGATAACAGAGGAAGCAGGGAAGTCTGACTGCATTCACAATGACATTGTTCTACATGAGAAAATTGTTATCAGTGAAGAGGACCAACAACCTTGTCATACATTTAATGACCCTTTTGCTGATTACATGGAAGGTTATTTCAGTTTCGATTTGCAGCCTGTTATCAACTACCATCTTGGAAATAAAGATGATGGTCAATCAACGTCAGTGTTAGATATGGATTGCTTGCCACCAAGGGTTTCATTTGAGCCGACATTGTCTTCTGATTCAAAAGTTTTTTATTTCTAGCAGTCTCAATAGATTTTTCAACCTCTTTGTGGCAATCAACAGGTTGAATTACATGAAAACAAGGATGCAGTGGAAGAGGTGAAACATGATTGTTGTTTTATGCATGTTTTAAAGGACCCATTTGCAGTTTTTTTGGAGGCTATAAACAATCCCAATGTTTGTAACTTTTTGAGATTTGAATTTGTAGATAATTTTTTTAATGAATTATCAGTAAATAGGATTTGGAGAAATCATGTGGAAAGTTTTGAATTAGGTGAAAGAAATTTGCTGTTATGTTTTGCTTCTTTCAAATTGCCGAAGAAAAATGTTTACAATGTTTCAAATCAGAAATCCTCCAGGCATGATGTTGAATATGAAGAAACCAATGGACTTGCCAATGAAAATGATCTTCCATTATGTTTTTCTTCCTTTGAATTGTTGAAAGTAAATCATGAGATAACAGAGGAAGCAGGGAGGTCTGACTGCATTCACAATGACACTGTTCTACATGAGAAAATTGTTATCAGTGAAGAGGACCAACAATCTTGTCATACATTTAATGACCCTTTTGCTGATTACATGGAAGGTTATTTCAATTTCGATTTGTAGCCTGTTATCAACTACCAGCTTGGAAATAAAGATGATGGTCAATCAACGTCAGTGTTAGATATGGATTGCTTGCCACCAAGGGTTTCATTTCAGCCGACATTGTCTTCTGATTCAAAAGTTTGTTATTTCTAGCAGTCTCAATAGATTTTTCAGCCTCTTTGTTGCAATCAACAGGTTGAATTACATGAAAACAAGGATGCAGTGGAAGAGGTGAAACATGATTGTTGTTTTATGCATGTTTTAAAGGACCCATTTGCAGTTTTTTTGGAGGCTATAAACAATCCCAATGTTTGTAACTTTTTGAGATTTGAATTTGTAGATAATTTTTTTAATGAATTATCAGTAAATAGGCTTTGGAGAAAGCATGTGGAATGAAAGAAAACATTGGATAAAGTGCTTGCATGGTTTCATTGGCATTTTGATTTCACTTGATTGGTAGTTTTTTCAACAGTTAGGGTAGGTAGGTGTGAACAATCTTAGCATGGCGAGCATTTCTTTCATCATTTTTCAGTTTGGGTTTAGTTCAATTGCATAATAGGTTGGTGGCGAAACAAATTATAGGTTGCAGATCACAATATATGGCTTGGGAACAACCTAATGGATAAGGCACCTGGTCTAGTGTTCTTTGCTACCTCACAGGGAGGATAACATCCCCATTGGAGCCAAATGTTAGCAACATGATTTTCATAGCCAAGGTTAGAGGTTTGTCAGTAGTTTTCAATGTCATGCAGATCACAATATATGGCTTGGGAACAACCTAATGGATAAGGCACTTGGTCTAGTGTTCTTTGCTACCTCACAGGGAGGATAACATCCCCATTGGAGCCAACTGTTAGCAACATGATTTTCATAGCCAAGGTTAGAGGTTTGTCAGTAGTTTTCAATGTCATGCATGTTAGCACCAATATTGTTTTTAGCGCCTGGCATCATCCAACATCTCCAAGGGTCGGTTTCAAAAGGAAGCTTTATCATTTATTATTTCCATTTCCATTTGCAATTGCATGTTGAAAAACTCACTATGCACTGCAAAATTCACTGCACTCTGCAAAACACACTGCGTGAAGCAAAATTCACTACGCGCTACAAAACTCACTGTGCACTGCAAAATTCACTGCGTGCTGCAAAATCACCTGGTACACAGAAAAATTGTATTTTCATCATAGATTTTAACCGCTGATCTGGGTTCTTCTGAAATTTTGTGTGGAGATGAATCATAATATCGTTGACTTTCTAACCAAAACTCAGCCTGACCCAGTTTTTCATTTTGGAGAAAAGTTAAAATCATCACCTACAAGAAAGTTTGCAGCGAATCCTGAAATTGTTCTACAAACTCTCACAGTCTGATAAATTTGAGTTGTAGGAGGGATGCCACCTATCCGAGGAGGTTCGAATGGGTTCTCATAGAGTAATTAGATACCAAGGGACACTTCTACCTAAGGTTAAGATCCATTAATTCTCCATGTAATGAGATGGCTACAATTGCATTTTTTTTGAAAGACAGTTTCTAGGAATCAAGGAACAAGTTGGATTTTCTGTTTGCCACATGTCTCTAAGACATATAATCCAATGCATGGAGTAGGATTCAACCTCCTAGAGATATTATTGATGTAATTCTCTACTTAATGGGGGGAGGACTATTGTACTGGGAGGAAGACTTGTTTATTTCTTGGAAGTTAATGCAAAAGTTTCCTCTTTCTGAAATTTGAGATTCATCATGGTGTTTATGTTCAATATGTGTTTCTTGTATATCATTTCCATGATTATGTTTTTCTGCTAGCATTGTATGAGTAAGTGGTAGGCATTCATCCATGTTTGATGCTCCTTTCACACTAATGATTCTTGTTATGTGTAAATGGTTACTTTTACATAATTCATCTTCATTTGATTCTCTGTTTAGTAATTAATCTTTGTGTCCTTTCTTCTAAAGATGCACTAGATATTCATCCATTGATTGATTCCTGTATTGTAGTGGGATTTCTTCTCCTTTCCATCTCTCATTTCATATCATTTATTTGCTAAGCATAACACCTATTTTCCCTCAAATATTCAGGAAGAAACCAACCAATTGTTGACTGTAAAAACATTGAAATTCAGGCCTTGACTCCATTTCCCAATGGTATATTTTCCTTGTTTTTCCTACCAACCCTTTCAAAACAAAAGAAAACCTATCCTATTGTAGAATCTGACCTCTGTGCCTTTATTGATGAAACCCTTGAGTTATTACCAGTCATTAGACATTCGAGAGAGCCCTCTCTAGTTGTATAGGTCAGAATACAATCTAAAGTTGGTTGAAACAGTTACCTTGGGGTTTTCTTTGATACAACCCAACAAAATTTCTGAGTGTTAACATCCCAGAGTGCCGAAGCTTTGAAGTAAGATCTGATCGTTCGTTGAGAAGGAAGATTCATGGTCGAGATCCTAAAAAATGCACAATGAGAAGACAAATAACAAAACATCTTGTTGAGGTTGCGCGAGCCGTCCACTCAACCACAAATTAAGACAGAACTGTCCGATCTATGAGTAAATAGATAATATGTACTTCGATGAAATTTGGTCTGGAAGAATTGGGAGACTACAAAGGTTAGAGTCCTGAAACAACGAAGTCCCGTAGTAAATGAAAACCGTCCATCTCACGATTGAATCCCAACCATTGGATAATGATAAGAAAATTGTGAGAACTGAGCCCTTTAAAAGAATGATCAGACCATTGATCTGAAATCGTGATCAATGACGAGGATTAAAACCGTGAATTGAAGTTGCTCGAGATGTAACACTATGGAAGATATCACTTCAGAGATAACAAGAATTTGGTGAAGAGAAGGAAAGTTCCGGAGTGCCAAAGCCTGTAGAACACAGTCCAAATACTGGACATATGGGGGCTAAAAAAAAAGGGGAAGAATTCCAGAGCATGAAACATTGGTCTCGTGATAGAGGAATAAGGATGAAAGAAGATGCAATGCTTAAGTTAATAAGCACATGGTTCTACGCATATGGTCATATGAAAAACATGGTTTGAAGGAATCGCCTCTGCATAACTCGATTTCTGCAATTTGTAGTCATAGGTTTTTAGCTAGAATAGAATAAATGCAAATTAAAGTAAAAGAAGGGTTTTGAAGTCTTTAAATCAAACTATTAATGATAATAATAATAATAGAAATTATTATTATTAATTCAAAGGAAGAGGTGTATGAAGAGGTACAATGATTCAAACAAAGAGACACAATGCTTCAAACTCATACCTATTGGGAGACTATATAAACAAAGAAGTATGGTGAACAAAAGAAGTAGTTGAATTTGTTGAAGTATATATATTTATATATAATGGATTGAATGAAGGTTCATTCTATCAGGTTGGTGCCTGTTTACAAACTGGGTCTTGTATGAGGATTGGATTCCTCACATCTCAGTTGGATCTGAGATCAACAAGATGGGACTTATTATGAGGGTTGGATTCCTCATTTCTCAGTTGGATCTGAGAACTGCAAGCTGGGTCTTGTAACATAGAGCTGGGTCTCTCATAATTGTTTGAAGATGAAGATTGATCTTATGTATTCATTCAAGTTAAATAAATAAATAAAATATTTATTCTTTTATATATTGGTTGATAAATTGAAATAAATATATGTTGTTCAATTAATTTATGAAAAGTGGAAAATTGTCCAAAGTTTTGTGACACTGATTCACCCCCCCCTTCTCAGTGTCAAGTCTACATTTCAACACATAGTTCTTTCCTTTTTAGAGGTTTCATTTAGTGGATCGTTTTTATGCCCATTTAAAAAAGTAGTGCTACTAGTAACATTTTTTTCATGGTTAAAATTACAAATTTTTGCAATCATGATCTATAAAATTGCAAAGAGAAACCTTAAAATCGACCCCTAGATCGAAAATGTCCCTCTTTCCCTCATTAAATTGGCTAGGCAACTAGTCCACCACCATGTTTTCCATCCTTCTAGTGTGTGAGAAGATTACATTCATTCCCTTCGATGCCTATAGTATCCATTCTATTCTTTCTTTGTGATAAGACAATACAAACTATTAGGATTTTTGTTCAAGATATGGATAAATGATTCCACTTCTACTTCTATCTCTTCAAAGCCCTAGAATTTGTATAGGACTAGTCTTTCTCTATTACATTCCCCTTTTTCCATAGACCACGTAGATAATGAGTATGTAGTTGTGAGAAATAGGTTCTTGGAATGTCTTAATATGCCTTAACAATGTTGTTGATATTTATCAATATTTTCCATCAAATACTTCACCACAAGCTTGATTCCAAACATTTTACAAAAATCGTTATCAAACACTATAATTCAATACCATTTTTTTGCTTCTATTATTATTTTGTCTCCTTAAACAAAAAAAAGGTAGAGAGACATGTATTTTATCTCCTTAAAAAAAACAAACAAAAGAAACCAGAGAAACCATGTCCTTACATGGCTCTTGTTAAGCAAAAACACACAAAATTGATAAAAACAAATCAATGTTCATGAAGAAATAAAAAAGAACTCATACACAAACTTTTTAGTTTTTAGAAGATTCAAATTATTATTTTATAATTATAATATTATGATATTTTTTTACTTCTAAATTTAATTATTATTATTTTTTTTAATTTTTTGATTTTTTTAATTTTAATTTAATAATGAATTTTTTCAACCAAATTAATAAAATAATAAAATATTTTTTACATAATAAGTTGATTGGATGAACATAAACTTATTTTAACAAGTGCCACAACAGTGGCAATGTCCCTGCCGAGTAACAATTTTTGTATGTTGCTTGGGTTACGTAATCTGGTCTATGTTAGGGTATGGACCGACATTTTTTCTTGTACCTAGAGGCTTTTGTTTTATTAGTGAGAGTGCCATTCAGATGTGTGCGGTGTCGCATTGAAACTGGATATTATACTGGCTAATCATTAATATAATCATACCGGCTAAGAAATATATAAATATAATAAATGGAAAAATACCAACTTTCACGTATAGATTTTACGAGGCAACAAACACAAAACAAGCGCTCATACTTGGGAATTATGAGGAGAGCCCAAGCATTGCGGGAGAGTTATTACATACAAGGGATTGCCTGATATTTTCATGGCTCTTTCTTATATGAGTTTTCATGGCCCTTTCTTACATACAAATAAATAAGAATATCTCTGACATAAAAAAGGCCAAGGAAGCTAAAGCGAACCCATCTATCGAACCTATATCTCCTGTATGTTTGATAAAGAGGACCTGTTAGGGTCCTAACCCGCACATAGGTAGATCAATATATTCAGATGTAATAAAGGTCAATATTAATAAGGCCTTTCAATGAAATAGAATAAGGCGGATGTAAGAAGACCTAATAGAAGCTTCCGCTTCTAGAAGGATCTTCCTCTAGATGCTTCTCTTGATAGACATAATTAATATAAATAAGGGTCGAGGGTATGAAAACCCTAGCTTGGAGATTATTGTAACAGAGCGCTGATCGACTAGAGTTTGCTCCTTCGAAGAGGCCCATGAACATTGCTTTCTGAATCAAAGTGCTATTTCTGTTGTTGTTCTTATATCATTTCTGTGTTATTGTGGAGATTATGCTGGTTATATTACTGTTATTCTTCCATTTATAGCATTTTATTTATGTTCTGCGTATTTATTATATCTGGTATCTTGCAAGTGGTATCAGAGCACTTTCCTTGGCAGAAATTGTGGGATTTTTTTCCAGGGTAGAGACGTATTCTGGCGTCTTTAAGCCACAAAGATCTGTTGTTACGCGCATAAACCCACGGTTGAGAGATTCATACATGCAGGAAATACAAGTGGTTCTTAAGCGCACATCTGTTGGCCACCCTTGTAACCCCTGTTGGTACCCCTTCGAGTGGTAGCGTATCAGACAACACCTGTGTACTGATCGACCTAGATTTCCTGAAGCCCTCTTTAGATAAACCTATCGGCCGCCAGACTTCTATAGTGTCACCGAGAACAACACTCGGGAAGATACTCTCTAGTACCTGGGTAGTCGGGTAGTACGACTTAGGGTACAGTCTATCCTCCTTAGTTATTGCCTTTAAATATTGGGCCAAGTACTACTGTTGGACCCCGCACATATATCAGAGAGCTATAGCATAGGGAAAACCCTTGTCTGTAGAACCCTTGAATACCTAACCCTTGGGGGATAGAAACATAAACAAATTAAAATAGACTAGATCTATTACTGCACAATTGTGTTCGAGTTGTCAAGTAAATACACATTTCTTTCTGGTTAAGAATTTGGGGATTTCATCACTGCATTATTCTTCAGACCGGAGTATAACTCTGCAGGTGTAAAAAAAAAAAAGAAAACTGGAAAAATTTTCACCATTATTTGAGACCTATTCCATTGGATTCATCTCTTCGCCCTTATCACATTCATCCATATCATTTTTCGGCAAAATTTTTGACCTCGCTCGCCCCTTTTTAGTTCACCCATCCTCATGGCCCATACCTGTAGCCAAGATCTGGAAACTCGCTTCAACACCTTGCAGTCTGGTTTCCTCGAGACCCAAAAAGAAGTGAAACAACTCAGTGCTACTGTTGCCTCCATAGATTCATCCATCAATACAACCATAAATACAACCATGCAGTCCTCAATGGAGGAAGTCAAACAATAACTAACCACCCATATTGAATCTATCTTTGCATCACTTTGCACCAAACTGAAGATCACTACAGATGACCCTTTCTCGGAAGCACCTCCAAAGACCGAAGGCAAACATTCCTCCCATTCCCACACCTTTCATCCCCATCACTTTCAACATGACCTACGCCTTCCACGGGTGGATATGACCAAATTTGATGGCTCAGACCCCACTGGTTGGGTAACCCAAATGGAACATTATTTCTCTTTATACGACATCACCGATGACTTGGCCAAACTCCAGTATGGTGTTCTCCATCTAGATCAAGAACGTTGGCAATGGTGGTAATGGAGAAAAAATTTCCGTCAATGGTATATTGCTTGGACCCAATTTGTGACTTAGCTTTATGAACTCTTTGACATGGACACCAACCATTTGGGCCATTTGAAAAAGTTGAAACAATCCGAAACAGTAGAAGACTTCATAGTTGCCTTTGAGCGCCTGGATTTTCAAACAAAGGGCATGAATGATGCTTTCTTTCGAGAGTGTTTTATCAGTGGCCTCAAGGAGGAGATTTGGGCCAATGTCCTCAAGGCTCGACCCTCGAGTTGGGTGGAGGCTACTAAAAGAGATAAAGAAGCACAACATGTTGTATCCTCTCAAAACTGAAAACCCTCCTTTATTCCTCGCCCTAAACCCATCACTCCCACTACTCCCTCGACCCCATTAAAGATCCAAAAATTGACCAGGGATGAAATGGCTAAACGCCAACTCAAAGGCCTTTGTTATAATTGTGATGAAAAATATTTCCCGGGCCATAAGTGTAAGGAACAAAATCTTTTTATGGCCATCTCTGAGGATATTTCAGAAGAGGATGTTGAAACTCCCCTTATGTTTGAGTCACCTGAAATCATTGACATAACCCCTCCCTCCGACCCTCTTGAAGTAGAACCCGTCATTTCCCTCAATGCTCTCACTGGCTTCTCCGCTCCCCAAACCCTGAAGTTAATTGGTTACATCAAGCATCAGAAGGTCATCATTCTTGTTGATAGTGGAAGCACCCATAATTTTATTCATCGCTGCATTGCCCAAGAAACTCATTGCTACATCCATGCTGTCAACAATTTCCAAATCATGATTGCCAATGGTAGTTCCATGAAATGTGGAGGGCGTTGTGAAAATGTGCGTCTCCAAATCGATGACTACCACCTAAAATCTCATATGTTTGCTATCGACATGGGTGGTTGTGACATTGTGTTGGGTGCAGACTGGATAAGAACTTTGGGTCCCATTCTCATGGATTTTAAGGTATTAACCATGCAATTCAACCAGGAAGGCCACCAATATAAAGTCCAAGGCATCACTAATGTTTCACCCGAGGTCATTAGTTCCCATCACATGGAAAAGCTGCTCAAAAAAGCTCATTCTGGTGTCATTGCCCAACTTCATGCCATACAAGCAATAGAGACACCCCCGGTGCCACAAGACCTCCAAGCCCTCCTTTCTAAACATCAAATGGTATTTTCCACTCCCCAAGGACTCCCTCCTTCCCGCGGTTTTCATGATCATTCCATTCCCCTTGTACCCGGAAGCCTTCCTCCTAATATCCGTCCATATCGCCACCCCTTTTCACAAAAAAATGAAATTGAGAAAATGGTCCAGGAACTCTTTAATGCAGGCATTATCTGCCCTTGTACGAGCCCTTACTCTTCTCCTGTAGTCATGGTCTTGAATAAAAAAGGTTCTTGGAGAATGTGTCCTGACTTCCGTTCCCTGAACAAACTGACCATTAAAGACAAATTTCCCATTCCCGTCATTGATGACCTCCTGGATGAATTGAGTGGCACCCAATTATTTACTAAACTTGATCTTCACTCGGGATATCACCAGATACGTATGAAAGAGGCAGACATTCCCAAGATGACCTTTCACACTCATGAGGGCCACTATGAGTTTTTGGTCATGCCCTTTGGCTTGTGTAATGCCCCCTCCACCTTCCAAAGCCTCATGAATCATGTCTTCTGTCCCTTTCTCCATCATTTCTCTTAGTTTTCTTTGATGACATCCTTATCTATAGAAAAACATGGACAAACCATCTTACTCATGTGGATCAAGTTCTCCATATACTCTCTCAGCACCAACTCTTCTTGAAACAGTCTAAATGTGCTTTTGGTGCCTTAGAAGTAGAATACTTGGGTCATCTGGTTGGCAAGGATGGCCTCAGGGTGGATCCAAAAAATATTGAAGCTATGCAAGACTGGCCGCACCCAAAGACTCTCAAAATCTTGCATGGATTTATGGGCTTAACAGGGTATTATCACAAGTTTGTTAAGAACTACAGAAAGATTGCCACACCTCTCACTTCTCTCCTCAAAAAGAACTCTTTCACTTGGACTCCAGCCGCTGCTCAAGCTTTTCAAACCTTGAAGACAACCATGTGCACCACTCTGGTTTTGGCCCTTGCTGATTTCACAAATACCTTTGTGTTGGAATGTGATGCCTCAGGAAAAGGAATCACCGTTGTCCTTATGCAAGAGGGTCGACCTTTGGCCTTCACCAGCAAGCAACTATCTGAAAGGAATCTGGTCAAACCCATTTATGAAAAGGAAATGTTGGCTATTCTGCATGCCGTTGATTTGTGGCACCGTTATCTCTTGTGGAAACGCTTCCAAATTAAGAACGACCATCAAAGCCTCAAGTACTTTCTAGAACAACGCATTTCCTCCTCGGAGCAACAAAAATGGGTGACTAAGCTCTTTGGATATGATTATGAGATCATTTACAAGAAGGGAAAAGACAATGTAGTGGCAGATGCACTGTCTCGAAAATATGAAGAAGAAGGATCCCTTTTTTCTCTTTCCTTCATTGTACCTGATTGGCTCCAAGCTGTGCACCAGGAATGGCTTTAAGATCCCAAAAGTTCGCATCTGTTCCAACAATTGCAGACCAATGCTCCAGCTCCCCCAGGGTACTCTTTTCTCCAGGATGAGCTTAGATACAAAGACGGTTTGTATTTAAGTAAACAATCAAAGCTTAAATCCACGGTACTTTCTGAGCTTCATGCTACACCCACAACAGTGCACTCAGGGTTCACCAAAACATATGACAGGGTCAAACATTCTTTTTTCTAGGATGGTATGAAACAGGACATCCGTAATTTTTTCACTGAATGTGAGGTGTGTCAACGCAACAAGGGAGAGGCAGTCAAATCTCCAGGCACACTACAACTGCTTCCGATTCCACCTACTATTTAGAAGGATATCTCTATGGAATTTATTACGGGCTTACCCAAATCAGGGAATAAATCAGTCATAATGGTGGTTTTGGATCGCCTTTCCAAGTATGCTCATTTATGTGCTATTCAACACCCATTTACTGCATCCACGGTGGCTCAAATTTTCATGGACCAGGTCTTCAAGCTTCATGGCATGCCACACTCTATTGTTTCTGATCGTGGCCCAACTTTCACAAGAAATTTTTGGCAAGAACTGTTCAAGCTACAGGGCACCCAATTGCATCTCAACACAACTTATCATCCCCAGACTGATGGTCAAACGAAAGTTGTCAACAAGTGTTTGGAAATATATCTGAGGTGTTTTTCCTATGAAAAACAACATCAGTGGGCTTAATGGTTACCCCTAGCCGAATGGTGGTACAACACTTCCTACCATACAACTACTCGCATGACTCCTTTTGAAGCAGTATATGGACAGAAGCCACCTTCAGTTCCCTCATACTTACCGGGTACCTCGAAGGTCTAGGCGGTTGACCAAACACTCACAGTTCGAGAGGATATTCTTCGTACCCTTAAAGAGAACTTGGTCATGGCATAGAATGGCATGAAGAAAAAAGCAGATCAAGGTCACTTTGAACATCAATTTGCAGAAGGGGATCAAGTGTTTCTGCGACTGCAACCATACAAGCAAACTTCCCTCAAGGCTGAGCATTGTCAGAAGCTAGCGCCCAAATTTTATGGTCCTTATACAGTTCTCAAGCGTGTGGGAAAATTCACATATCAGTTAGCTCTGCCTAGTCAGTCGAAGCTACATTCTGTTTTTCATGTTTCATGCTTAAAGAAGGTGATTGTAACTAGGTGCCAAATTCAAACCAACCTTCCAGAGTTAGCTGAAGAAGGATCCATTTGGCTACAACCAAAAGCAGTTTTGGACCAGCGTGAGTGTTTCCTGCCTCAGAGAACCATCAAGGAAGTGCTAGTCTAGTGGAAAGATACGACTCCAAAAGATGCCACTTTGGAACTATTTACCATTCTGCAGCAGTTTCCACATCTCAAGCCTTGAGGACAAGGTTGTTTTTAAGGGGGCGGACATGTTAGGGTCCTAACCCACACAAAGGTAGATCAATATATTCAGATGTAATAAAGGTCAATATTAATAAGGCCTTTCAATAAAATAGAATAAGGCGGATGTAAGAAGACCTAATAGAAGCTTCCGCTTCTAGAAGGATCTTCCTCTAGATGCTTCTCTTGATAGACATATTTAGTATAAATAAGGGTTAAGGGTATGAAAACCCTAGCTTGGAGATTATTGTAATAGAGCACTACTTGAATGGAGGTTTCCCCCTCGAAGAGGCCCGTGAACATTTCTTTATGAATCAAAGTGTTATTTCTGTTGTTGTTCTTATATTATTTTTGTGTTATTGTGGAGATTATGTTGGTTATATTACTGTTATTCTTCCATTTCTAGCATTTTATTTATGTTCTGCATATTTATTATATCTGGTATCTTGCAGGACCCATCTATCAAACCTATATCTCCTGTATGTTTGCTAGAGGTGAAGGGTCTCTTCCAGCTCTAATCTGCTAGTGGGAGGGATTTGATGGTAGAACAATATGAATGGGATGTTGGGTTGACCCCAAATGAATGGGGGGAGAGTACTTTGAGGTCTAGTTAACAACCTTACAATAGTCAAATACCTTTAGGCACCAGTCTAGTCATTCTAGTTGCACCTAGCCGATATTAAGAAATTAAGCTAAAGCAAACTGATAATATAGCACTGCAGGATCAATGGTAAGCTGAAAGTGATTGATGAAGGTAGATTCTAGCTCAGCCCAAGAAGGGATTGAACATGGGCAAGATGATATCTTAAGAAAAATATAACCACCTCTAAGTCACCACCTATTTCTCCACCTGATCAAATCCCATCTCCACCCAATACACTGTGCTGCTTATGCCTTCGAATTTTGCTGGTGGTTTCGAATCAATGGGCCAACTATGTCACTCGACGGGTGGTGGTGAATTAAATGGTTAATCTCTCTCAAGTCCCCTTCTCCCATGAAGTTGCAAAACATTGCCCATCTCCCCATCCTTCTCTATTTTGGAAGTGACTGTGGTCCATTCTAGGTACTTAGGGCTTTCATCCAATGAGTTAGCTATATCCCTATCCCTCCCAACTTCAGTCGGTCAAGCTCAACTGGGGAGGTGGGTCGAGTGACACAGTTAATGATCTTAACAACACTCAATTATATCAGAACCCCGCTTCTTGCAGAGATCTAATCCTATCATTGGAAACTTTTGAATAGAAAATTGGCTAATAATCTATGATGCAAACATACATGAATTTATAATCTTTGAACTGTCCAAATCCAAATCAATGTTTTTTACAGATCTTACTCCTTTACATAATATTCTTATATCCACATCTTCTAAGAAAACCGTTAACAACTGCTCCATCTTCCGAGAATAGACTTTACGATTGAACTTGGATGATGATGACTTGAGTTCACTTCACCTTCTCTGTATTCATTATTGTCAAGATTGCATGAGAATTGAGCCCTACGAGGAAGATAGCTGTGGCACCCACCTGCACTGGTCTGCTTCTGACTACTGTGAACAAGTTGCAGAAAGGGGGAAAATCCACTTATTGGAATACCTGCACATCTAGTGATTTTAGAGTGAGACATGAGCAAGCTTCAAATTCCCAGTAATTTAGAGCGAGACATGGAGAATAAGCACTTCATAGTGTTTCTTTCAAAAGTGTATCATTGGGATAATACATAGGATGTGGAGACGTTGCATATTTAGTGTAGTTAGAGTTAATAAGCATTTGTATTACCAATACCTCATGACATTTGGACCAAAACATTTGTATTACCAATACCTCATGACATTTGGACTTCATTGTTTTGGGCGTAATGCATGTGGAGAAGATGGATTAACGAGTTACTCCTGGAAGAAACCAAAAGGAGGTTTGGTGCTGAGACCACTCTGAAACCACTCCCAAAATCAAGCACAATGGATAGTCTAGTGAATCAGCCAAAGAAACAATGTTCCACAGAGAGGGTCTTTGTTTGAAGTAGTTGAGTTGCAACAGATTTTGTCAAAAAATTATTTGCGACAACACAAACAGTGACTACCTTAAGAGTTTCCTGCAGACAGTTGGAGTCAAATCAGGGACCTATAATTTTTCATCACCAGTGTGTTCATGGCCAGGAGTTGGCTGTGACATTCAATAGGTTTATATACTAAATTTCACTATTACAGGAGCTGGAATTACTAGTCCCGTTCCGGAGAACTCCTTAGGCAAATTGATGAATCTTGAGTTTCTTGATCTGGATGACAACTTCATCACATAGCTCGCATCAAACATCTGGGGATTGTCTAAGCTAAATTTCCTCAGCCTGTCCAACAACAATATTTCAGGAGCTTTGTCAAACGACATTGGAAATTTTGGTGTACTGTCAAGGATTGATTTGTCACGGAACAAGCTATTGGATTCTATTTCGCAGGTTCCTGGGTCTTTAACAATTCTTCATTCTCTGAATCTTAGCCACAATTTGTTCAATGGCGACATTCCTCAAGAAATATTTTCTCTGAAATCCCTTGTTCGGTTGGATCTTTCCTCCAACCAGTTGACAAGAGGGATTCCTCAAGGATTGAACCAATTTTTTCCAGAGCTTAGGAAACTGTGTCTTGCGGAAAATCAACTGACATGCCAAATCGAGGATTTTCATTTTTCCCAGGTACCATATATAACTTTTCTGAATATCTCAAACAATATGTTTACAGGTCCTCTGCATCCATTGTCTAATATGATCTCTTTGAGGATAGTATAACTCAACAATAATGCATTCACTTGGCCTATAAATCCCGAATTGTGGGATCTTCCTGATATATCGGTACTGAGACTAAACACAAACAGTTTATCAGGCAACCTACCCATGGTTTTAAGGTTTTCTCTGAGGGAGCTCAATGTGAGAAAAAAATTGTTTGGAGGGAAAATACCACAGGGGTTCTTCAACTGGCCTGGTTTGACTTTTTTAGATATGTCTGCCAATAGATTTAGTGGAAGAATCCATGAGAATTTGAACAACTTAACATCTTCACAGCATATGAATCTAGCAAAGAACACTCTCTACCTTCTCTCCTTACTCTCTACAATCATAGCAAGGATACCTCAATGGACTTTATAAATACATTAACTGTCTCATCCCCTCATTGATTCTCTCTTTATTCAGGGTATTATTCATTAAAATCTCCAGAGACGTCCGTCCTTCAGGAAAAAATCCCCCACGACTGAGAAACTTCACAACTTTGCACTAACCGCAGACCACCCTATCCAAAAAGTAGATCCCACTTCTACAAGGGAGGAACAATAATACACAAGGGCACACACAAAGCCATAGACCACAGTGATAACCCAAAGCATTAGGGAGAGTATTTTCATAGAATTTGACATTTTTTTCTTCTGGTTTTGCACCCACTTCTTTCTTTCCTGCCTATGAGATAACAACATTAGGAAGGAGTGCATGAACCCAACAGTAGGAGCACACATCCCACCCATTGCACCCATCTTGGGTCCTTAATCAGGAAGAGTAGGCCAGCATGGATAGCTATTTGGGATGGGGTTTCAGGTTTAAATGCTTTTGGGGATACACTTCAATAGGAAGAGACTCAGTCACCTTGACCAAAGACAAAAATCTCACCAGACTTCGTCGCCCTAACCAAAGAAAAAAATCTCATCAGACTTCGTCGCCCTAACCAAATACAAAAATCTCGTTAGAGATCAATATTATCTGGTGATTCAAGAGGAGGGAAAAAGAGCGGAGGTGAGAGGCTCAACCGGAGGGAACTGGATGTTTTGTCGATTGCATAGGAAAGGAACAACTCGTATTGGATAGTAGAAACTTGATCTGAAAATAGAAGGCTGACTTGTTATGTTATGCAAGCACCCCTACTTCATTAAAATAAACTTTAACAGGACCTTGCTTCATGTGTTAAAACTATGCAAAGCAAACTTATGTGTTAAGTTCATGTAACTGCTTGTAAATGCTTATGTGTGAGAAAATGTTCTTTTAGATGGTTAAGAATGTACTTGGAATGAAAAAACATCAACAGTACTTGCAGCAAATAAACCATCAAACTCATAACAAGAACAAGATGATAAAGGAGTTCACCCCCCTACGGGCTACATCTCCTTGAGCCTCCATAATGGACTTGGTTCTATGGGATTAATTAGTCAAAATTTATTTTACAAGCTGCTTCTCAACTCCAATGGAAAAACAAACTGTACCATTGAGATCAGAACACATAAAAACCCCAGAAACGACTAATAGAACTCTGAAAACGGATCATGGCTCATCCGGGCATGACCTCTTCTACATGTGGCCATAAGATTCCCTGAGCTTCTCTTTGGAAAAAACACCTGTAAAAGTCCTCAAAAGCCTCTGAAACCTGTCCCAATGTGTTCAAAGCATAGAAATTAGCCAAAAATGATTATTCATTCACAGAAAACAAACATAGGCTCACCAAACCATGTCCTCGATCAATGAGGGCTTGAAACTCCCTGGAGCTTCCTGGAACTTCAACGGTGAAAACCTTGTATAAGAAGTCTTCAAATGGATGTGAAAATGGCACCAATGGATCCAGCACGTCCAAAAACCCCTGGCTGGGCTTTTACGGCACCTCAATCGGCCAAACGATGAAGAAGTTATGCCTCCTCCATTTTCCTCCTTCAA
>JZKD02S2434211.1:945235-966681 GCA_000966675.3 Picea glauca
TCGGCCAAACGATGAAGAAGTTATGCCTCCTCCATTTTCCTCCTTCAAGCTTTGCTGGAATTGGCTCTACAAAACGCACCTCTGTGTGCATGAACCTGGAACACGCTCCCAATGCACGTTATAACCTGGCACCGAGAGCAACCGCGCCAACGGTGCAAACCGTAGGACGGTTAGGGCGCCTCCAACCCTTAACCGCCTCGGCATTGGCTCATATGGCCCATGAGACCTTGGGCCGGGCGCAAAAGTGGTTAAACTTCTATAACCGTTGAAACCGCGCGATTTATTCCTATCCCGCGCATATACCATACATAGTATTTAAAACATTGGTTATAACACTATCCGTATACATAAATATTACAACCGCTCCATTTATTACACATATAATATATATGTATTGTTTTGCGCGCGGTAATATAATCATATGGTTATATGTGGAATACTATAGAACCATGGGTCAGGGCTTGGGCCCCGGCCCGCGCCCTTTTCTCAACCAAACATTATGTAACTTGAAATATAAAGTGGCCCGCCTCATTAACAAGGAACATAAGGCGGTAACATGGCCAGCGGATGTTTGTTAAGTCTTTCATAGAGAGGGAGGT
This sequence comes from Picea glauca, assembly GCA_000966675.3. Lineage (NCBI taxonomy): Eukaryota > Viridiplantae > Streptophyta > Pinopsida > Pinales > Pinaceae > Picea > Picea glauca. The sequence goes on from JZKD02S2434211.1 coordinate 945,835, forward strand.
CTCGGGGTTGAACCCCGCGGACTCCCACATAAATTTTTTAACATAGCAAATAATGACCAACCGACGAGGGCCACGTGGCACCCAGACATTGGGCCACGTGCCCTCTTGTCATTTGCTACCAATGTGACACGTGTCATCACACGATTCATCAATGAACAACCAACCACCAATCACCACGTCATCAAACTGCCACATCATCATAATGGTACATCCCTGCCACGTGGCCGTACGGACTGCCCAGTCAACACTTTTTTTACTTGTTTGACTTTCTGAACAGATTGCTATATCTTTTTCTCCTGACGTCCGTTTGAGACGAAACGAATTGCGTTGGGTTCGTGACGACGAGGGATACACTCACGTCCGATTTGAGGCAATTCCGAGAACATTGATTTTTGGGCTAAAATTTGACCCCTGGTCCAGATTTTGATCAAAACTGCTTTCATTTAGGAAAGACACTTAGGGAGGTAAAAAAGTTCTTCAAGAAGACACTTGACTGAAGCCAAATTTGTATTCTCTTTGAAAACAAAGAAACCCAAAAAACAAACGCTCCCTACCGAGCTGGGTGGGATATATAGAAGTTAGGAAAATGATTCAATGTGGGGGAAACATCCAAGCTCGGTGGGAGTAGCCACTGTGGTTCTACTATGAAGTCAAATTAATGGCAAGGGATCTCAATATGATGTTGGTAGCTCTGGATCTATATAACCTTCACTTGGTAGTGGAACTGCCCTTGCCTACAGGGATCTAGAAATGGAAGAAATGCTCTCTTTACTCCCGCTACAAAGATATTTGTCATACATTTATTAGTTTTATTAAACATGTACACAATAATGTATGTTTTACATATCCATAGCTACATTAGATATATGATAATTCTGTAACAAATAACAAAAAAAATTGAAATGGTGAAGCTCAATCTAGATTAATATTTAGTAGTTTTTTTTTTTTTTATCTATATGCAATTATTTATCCATGTGTGATTGTTTGCAGGGTTGAAGATGCAGTTATTCATTATCTAAACAACAAGGAATGAGTGAAAGCTCAAACTCCTTGCTTATTGTTCATCTTCTCAGTCCATTGCTTCTTTTTCATCGGCTTAGTCCATCAAACAAAGAAGAATGAGTGAAAGCTCAAATTGTTTGTTTCTTCTTCATTTGACAAAGAAAACATTTGACAAAGAAAACAAGAGAATGCTTCTTCTTCATCTGACTGAGAAGACATGATAAATGAATATTAGACCGAGAAGACATGATAAATGAATATTATGTTCAGGAGAAAATCAAAGAAATAAACCTCTGTTAAATGAATAGTATGTTGAGGATAAATGAATATTATGTTCAAGAACAAAGAAAAGAAATAAACCTCTGTTAAATGAATAGTATGTTCATGAGCAAAGGGAAAAAATCAACCTATGTCTTCCAAACAGTTTGGAAGAACTCAACATCTGTTATGCAATCAGTTTGGAAGAAATCAAATAGCAAATTGTATATCGACATAATCTATGCTTGAATAACAAAGCATCTATGGAGGCAGTGAATATCAAAGTATATGAAAGGTTCATTGAGCGGTGCATCTATGGGGAATATCAAGCAGTGCATCTATGGAGGCAATGAATACCAAAGTATTTATGGAGGCAATGAATATCAAAGTATTTATGGAGGCAATGAATATCAAAGTATATGAAAGGCAGGGAATATCAAGAGTCCACAAATCAAGGCAGTGCAAAATGCCGCCAAAGCAGCCTTTGCAAAGCCAAAGGGGACACATGACAAGATGGCCATTGAAATGCATGTACTAAACTGCTATGAATTCAAGTAATAGATGACAAACGAATTTAATGCATGACATATTATCAAGAATATAGCCGCCATGGGAAAGTTTTTAATTCAATTTAATACCAATAAAATATTATTTACATTAGCCAAATATTTACATTGGATAGGAAAAAATTAAAGTCAAACTATGTACTAATATCAATTGCTATAGTACGTACTCCTGTAATGAAATTGCTAGAATTCATTATTGAGTAATGAAACTTTACAAAGAAATGAAAAACTTTGGAAAGATATGAAAAATAAAATCTTGGGAAAAAAGAGGACGTCAATAAGACTCTAAATCTATCTTCCAATAAGATTAAGACAAATAAGTTTTATTTTATTATATAAAAAATAAACTTTTAAGTTTACTATACAGAACATTAGAAATTCCATAAAAATATATAGTCAAAATGCAAATTAATACCAAGTCAACGGTGAACCGAATGCTAGAGTCCTTAGCCTTCGGCAGAGACTAATAAATAGAAAAAAATAATACCTTACATACTTAAAAGTGAGAACCGGCCTTTCATAAAAATAAAACTTTGGTAAATATTAAAAAGTCATCGTTATTTATTATTTATTCCAAATCTTTGAAAAGAACAAACACACTTAGCAACTTTATATTGACTCAACTCATATGAAACTAATTGTTAACTAGTCCTCTATAGGATAGTCAATGGATTAGTTAGATGCTTATTTCTGTTCACATGCATTTTTGGGGATTTGTTAACTTTATTGGAATTTATATTCATTGCAACCTTGTATGGTGAGATGATTATTCATCACCTTTCTTCTTTTTCCACTTAACACAAATGAAAAAAGTTTTTTTAAGTTTTTTTTAATTGAAGAAAGATTCTTCCTTTATATTTTATATGTTTTACTACCTACTATTATTATTATTATTATATATTGTTTTACCATCTACTACTATTACAACAACTTCCCCACCTTCTCCCAGACAACTCCCATTAACACTAATACAACACCTAACGATATTTATTGCCAAATCATATGTTTATGTAAAATTGATCAGCCTTCCTCACTCATGTGTTAAGTTTTTTTTTTTTTTTATATCGTTTTAACCTTCACACAAGCAAGCCTCATATACATTTACATGGGCCCTCGATGCTAGGTAGACTCTCCTTGATCTATTTGATAAGGTTTACAACACACCTACCTTCAATTGGACAAGTGTTCTTATATCTCAAAATTCTACATAGGTTTAGACAAGTTTTCTTATACCTCAAAATCTTAGACATAGTTTATTTATTACTAAATAGGTCATAGTGGATTCCCATTCTGTGGAATAAGAGATTTTTAATTTTTTAATTTTTTTTTTAAATTTAAATATATAATTATCAAAGAGAAAACATATATTCTTATTTATTAGGTTCATTTAAAATATATTCATTTTTAATGATTTAAAAGAATCTTTTAATTATTGTAACAATGACTATACTGTGTGTAGGTAATTTATATATATGAAGCTCACAATGCAATCCCTTCATATGTGCATACTCAAATAAAAATAAAAATAAATTTATTTATTTTTAAACTATGAGGTCCATTCAAATTGAACTCATTTGAAATGATTTAGAGGAATCTCTTAATTGTTGTCAAGACAATTTTGATCAATCATATTTCAATTTTTTTTTTTAAATAAGGGATTTTCTTTATCCTTTTAATTTGAATTTATAATCAAAAAAAAGAAAAACAAATTTTTAACTATTAAATTCATTCAAATCTATAGTCATTTGAAATGATTTAAAAGAATCTCTTAATTGTTATCATTTTCAACGAATTTGATTAGTAATATTTCAAAAAAGCTTATACATGTTTGTTCATCAATGAATAGATCATGTTAAGTATTTATTTGTATGGTAGGATTATAAATTTTCCTTAATTTTTTAATTTAAATCATAAAATACACATTTTTAACTATTAAATTCACTTGGTTTTGTTTTTAACTATTAAATTCATTATGTAATTATTAAAGATGCAAATCATAAAATACACATTTTTAACTATTAAATTCACTTGGTTTTGTTTTTAACTATTAAATCCATTATGTAATTATTAAAGATGAAACACATGTTCTTAGTCTGAAATGATTTAGAGAAATCTCTTCATTATTGTACAATTTCACTTTGTAATCATTGAAGATGAAACACATATTCTTAATTATGAAGAGTGAGGTGTTGTTTTAGTTGGGTACAATTTTACTTTGTAATCATTGAAGCCTAAACACACGTTCTTAACTATGAAGAGTGAAATGTTGACTTAGTTGGTTAGTGCATCACCATTAAGGCTTTGCTTTAACTTTCAAAGTCACAAATTCAATACTCTACTTTGTAATCATTAAAAACGATCACAATAGTTCTACATTTTATATTTTGTTGGATAACTATCATTCAAATTTAACTATGCCAACACCTTGATTAAACAATCAACAAATGAAATCTACAATTCCAGAGATCCTTCTAAATTTCTGATCAGATTTTGGAAAAAACTGATTGAAAAAAAATGCAAAAAAATGAAAAAAAAAAAAAAAAAAATCAAAAATTACAACATTTAAATTATGCACTCAACAAGAGTGGCAAAAATTCCCACAAGATTTGCAAAAATTCCCACATATGTGTGCAAAAATTCCCAAATATATATGATATGTGGAAGGAGCCTCGAAATGCTTTAAGATTCTCAATAATCCAAATAAACGAAACACTTAGATCCGCGTGAGAGTTAATCTTTTGTGTAGATTCACTTACATTTAATTTTCCTACCTCAAATTTGAAAACGTAGCATATCACTTTTTGACACAAGATTTTATATAATAAATATCGAGATATTTTTAAATCATAAAATAATTTTGAATATATATATATATATTCAAAAACATGGTTAAGAACATGTGTTTTCTCTTAAGAGGTCACAGGTTCAAATCCAGAGGGGGTAGGGTATGTATACCTTCGTAGACTTTACCAGTCAAATCACTGGGCGGAGGAGGGTCCCTTGTCCCACAAACAAGGAGGTCTCATACACCAATTTGGTGTGCTGGCTTGACCGTGACCTTAAAAATAGATTATTATTATTATTATTATATAAAAGTTTGTATTGTGTTTATAAATTTAGTATTAATATATAATTCATGTAATAGTAATCAAAATAATTTTAATATTTAATATTGTTGGTGGAGTATTTTTGAGTTTTATATAATTAAAATTAAATAAATCATTATTAAAATAGGTTCAAAAACTAAAATAACTATAAAATTGTATTGTTAGTTGGTTAACCGACATTATTAATATGGTTCATTATATAATTGAATATAATGATTACAAAAATATTATAAGTTTATGTTGTATTATGAGTTACGTAATTATATGATATATGAAAGAATTATATTATTATAAGTATTTAATTAGTAATATAATAGTTTATTGTTGATTGGATTTGACTAGGGTTCTTGATGGAGGAAGATCTTTTGGATTTGTTTTTTTAGAGGATCCCTCAAAAGGTCAACAAATTTGGTCATGTTTGAGGGTGGTGGGTCTTCCTTATGAATTAGGACATGCGATTACTAAGTTTAACCCCTTATGGGGCTATGCTATTAGAGGAAGAATTTTAGGATATACTTACCAATGTGGTTAAACATATCTCTAGTGATGGTGTGAGTTGTCCTCTTAGAAATATAAGCTTGTTGTCAGTACATGGAACGTATAAGTTTGGTGGGGAGCAGTGTGGGGGTGTTGATCTAGAAAAAAAGGGGTCATTGGGTTGCAGATCATGTATGGGGGAGCGATGGGAATATTTTTCAATTGGTGGAGACTTAACTCCCAACACAAAAGTTTTGTTAACTTTAGACTCAACTCCTCACACTATAGTATTATTGGACTTACATAACAAGATAAAACATTTGTTTGAGACTCCTAGTTATGATGATTTAGGATTTTTGGGCAGGGTTTCTCTAGGTGATAAGTTTGGGGATGAAGTTCTCCACAGTGGGGCTTGTGATAGTGAATGGGGTTGCTCAAATTCTTATGATTTGATGTGTGGGGATCTCCTTAAGGAAAACCCTAATATTTCATCGAGTGAGACAAGGACCCCTCATATTAGGGATCTTTAAGGCGATCTAAGTGTAAAGATAGTGGTGACAACTAAGGGATGTGGATTTTAGAAAAAAAGAAAGTGTATAAAGAAGAAGAAGGACCTTATAAATTTGTTTTTCGGGGACACAATAAAATTGCATGAAGTGTTGGATCTCGTTGGTTCAACAATTGTTAGTCGATTCTTGGGCGATCAAATGGGAGGGAAAACTCTAAGGGATTGGTTGAGGGATAATATGGAACCAATCACAGGTTACTACCCAAATTGTTATATTTTGACTCAAGGATTGTTGGTGTGGACATTTTGCACCTATGAACATGCAAAGAGGGTTCTTCAAAGTTGGTGGAAGTGGGGGCACAACCTCTTTATTAAAAAATATGGAACCTGACCTTTGATGTGACATTTGACTTGTTGGACTATGTCTTTGTGTGGGTAAAGCTACTAGGGTTGTCTATGATTCTCTATTTAGATGACATATTATCAAATATTGTTAGCTCCTTGGGTATGTATACCATTGTTATAGAATAATTCCCCTGCGGACATGTGAGTTTTCCATCGGAGTATAGACCCCTCTACCAAGACAAAAAACTACCATTGGACACTACCATTCCTATAGATTAATATTATCCATCGAAAAATAGATAAGGAGGGATAATATGATGTACCTCACTTTCGAAGTTTGTCCAAGTTGCTCCAATCCGCGAGTTCTGAACAGTACCTGCAATGGACAACAAAAGACAATCGACTATCTCCTACTCTAATGGATTAGACAAAATCAATATATCTATGAAAGATTAAAACAAGCATAGACAAGTACATGTAAACACATACTAGAAGGAAATAGGGCAAGTATATTGATGAGAACTTTAAAAAGGAAACTTACAATCTTCAGATGATGTTGCAACAACCTCTCCAAGTCCTCCTCGTCCAACCCTTGCTTGAAAGATCCACAATCAGAATAACAATTCTTTGCTGATTATTTTTCTCCCCTTTTTCACCATGATAATGCCTCCATTTATAGGCTTTGAGAGGCTCAACCACCTTGGTTGTATTTGGGATTAGTTGAGGATATGGCTCCAATAGTTGTGATATCTCCCTTAGATGCAGCCTAAGGGTTATACTCGAGCCAAACCAACTCGATCCATTCATAGATGTTATTAGAAGAAAAAGGGATTTCTTCCAATATTTTCTCAACCAATTCGATCCCTTACAATGGGCAATAGAGCGCTACAACACTCCCTACTAGATAGACAAAGAGAACTAGCACTCCCTGTATATGAGCAGGAGAGCATTGATCTTCCCAAAAGTTGTCAAGATGACCAATTCTCATCGCAAAACCTTTGTTCTGACTGTCTGATGATAAGGCTTCTTCTTATAACATGTTTTAGGGGTTGTATAAAGTGTTTTCAAGGTGTTGTTCGTGTTGCGACACTTACGTGACGAGAATGTGACACTTACGACACTTGCGACAAAAGTGAGACACTTACGACACTTGCAATAATGAGAATGTGACATTATCGAAGTGAGTAATTTTTACATGTAACAACTATGAGGTAGACACCACCTTTCGAGATTATGGTTCTATGAGTGTGCCCTATATCCTTGTCAGATTGGGTATGAGACAATGATTGGAATATTCGACGGTCTTAAAAAAGGAAATTTGGAAGTGGTACATCCATAAGACTAAGAAGGGGCTCCCTTTTATTGCAGTAGTTGTCAGGATTATGGACATATTGCAATGGATTACTGTTGCAGGAAAATCCCCCCATGGATAGGTGAATTCCCTCTTGGATCTTAGACCCCTATGACCAATACAAAAAAGTGCTAAAATTGAACACTGAATTTCCTTTAAACATAGCTAATCTAATCAATAAAGAAGAGGAAGAAAGTAAGAGTACCTTGTTACGAAGTTTGTCCTTTCTCAGTCCAAGTTGGGCTTGATCTTCAATTCCTTTAACGAGTTCTACAATCCCATAAACAACCAAGACAAAGCATACTTCCTATTCTACCATGATTAGTTCAAAGCTAGATTTATCCAAAAGAGGCAAGTTCATGCAAAAGTACACAATCTTGAAGGAAACATGACAAGCACATGTATTAATGAGAACAAAATAAGGTGCTTACAAAGTGTGGATGCATATGTAGCAGCCTCACCGAGATCTTCTTGTCCAACCCCTTGCTCGAATGATCCACAATCAAAATGACAATACTTTTCACTGATTATTCTCCCCTTTTCACCATGAGAATGCCTCCTTATATAGGCTTTGAGAGCCCTAACCATGTTAGATATTCTTGGGATAAGTTGAGGATTTTTCTCCATTAGTTGTGGAACTCCCCTTAGATCCAGCCCTGGTCTTGGATTTGAGCCAAACTGACTCAGATATTTCTCAACTGGATTCAGAGATAAGGGGGATTTTCCCCTTGATTTTCTCAACAGCTCGACGCTCCCTCAAAGTGGGCCATAGAGCGTTGCAACACTCCCTGCTAAGAGGGAAAGGAGTGCTAGTGCTCCCTGCAAGTGGGCAGGGGAGCGCCAATCTGCAAAAATGCTTTTTTGACGGGAATTATTCAAGGCAAAAGTTTGTGCTCTTTGCCAAATGATATATTCCTTATTTTAACCATTCTTAGAGGGTATCTCAAGTGTCTTTATGATGTCATTCGCGATGCAACACCGACGAGACGACAGTATGATTTTTGCGACACTTGTGACAAAAGTGAGACACTTGCAACACTTGCGATAATGATAATGAGACATCATCGAAGTGCGTAATTTTGATGTGTAACAACTACAATTTAGAAAATTGGAGTAAACCATGGGTTCGAAAGATGAAGGGTGAGGTTGATTTTTTTTATCTTGAAGGAGAGGAATAACCTCCATAGTTTCCTAAAGTCTTGGTTGATGATATCGAGACACGTTAGAAAGAACCTCAACCTATAGTGACTATATGCAATGAAAGGTCCATTGGTGTCATAGATCTCATCATTTCCTTGCTTGATGGAAAAAAAGGATGGAACTTTACCTCCCGAGGAGACTAGTAAGTCATTATATCCTAAGGCTCAAATTGATCCGGATTTATGAGTGGAAGGAAATGAATAATAGACTGAATATAACAACACAAAGATACATATAGCAACAAAAAATATCCAATGAACAATAACTTCTATTGAATAAATCAAATAGGCTGAAACTATAAAATTGCAGAACTGAAAAAAACTTGCTTGAATGGTGGTAGCTATATCTGAGAAGAGATGTGGCTGATACATGCATCTATATGAGCATAATGATTAAAATGAGGCTCCATATGCATTTTAAACATTACTCATGAATTCCAAAACCCTAGACATCCAAAATACTAACCCTAGGAGATGAAATGCCAAAAGTTATGTGGGCCCTAATGGGTAAGTTGGTACCTCAACTTCCCAGGGTCGTAAATTTTGCATACGACCTCCGTTTTAGGCATCTGATAGACCGTCGGAAAGGTATTTTCAAGAACTACACATTATGCCATCAAAATTTGACTTAGTCAATAGTTTGACCATAGCAAGCCAAAAAAACACTGTTTAGGGCCCCAAAACGGCCCTGGAAGTACAAAAAATTGTACTGACATGAAAACTTCCAAAATAAGCCAGTTGGAATAGGAGGGTGGCCACCAGTATCCACCTAGATTCTATGTAGGGATTCAGGATAGCCCTGGAAGTGCAAAACCCACAATTACAAAGAACTGTCATCATTATAGAGAAAGATGCTGAACTAAAAACTATCAAAAGGAGCCAGTTTGGAATAGGTGGGTGCCACCAATATCCATCTGGATTAGTCCTCCCCCTTAGGAAGAAATGTCTCTATTACGTTGAGTGCCCCCATTAGGAAATTTTTGCTGAATTTGGCTCTGGGTGAGGCACTTGCCTTGGTGCAGGAGTTGCCTTGCCTTGACAACCTGATAAAAGTGGATCCTCTGCTGGCGAGTGCCCTTGACTTGTGTGTCCATTATCTGATCAGTGGATGCATGTTCCATGTAGTGAGGGTTGAGCTCTATTGGTTTCAACTGTTCAATGATCTCTGAGGTGTACAATAATGATGGAAAATATGGCCGGAGGAGGTCCACAATGAACACTGGGTGCAAGCCAAGGAAGAGGGGAGTGTTAATCTCAAAAGCATTGCCACTCACAACCTTGGTGATAGTGTAAGGCCCATAGCGAAGTGGACAGAGATTCTGATGGGGACCTACAAGGCGTTCTTTTTGCAAATGTAACCATACCTTGTCTCCCACCTGAAACTTGTGCGGTACTTAGTGTTGATCATGGTGCTGCTTGTACTTAGCATTGGCTTTCTGCAAAATCTCATGGACCTGTTGATGGATGTGATGAATTCGCTCAATGAATTTGGTGGCTTTGTTGGTTGCAAGAGGTAGTGCAACATCAATGGGACCTAAGGGTTGGAATCCCAGCTCCACCTGAAATGGGATATGGATGGTGGAGCTATGGATATCCCTATGGTAGCTATGATGAACATAGGAAAGACTCTCATCCCATGTATGGGTATGCTTAGAGTTATACATGCCAGGGATGTGCACAATAATCTGATTTACGACCTATTTTTGGCCATCGGTTTGAAGGTGGAAGGCAATGGATTTAGTGATCTTGGTGTCCAACAGTGACCAGAGACTTGACAAAAATGTGCAGAGGACCCTGTTGTCCTGATTGGAGATGATGGTCTGTGGTATCCCAAAATGGACCCACACTCATTCGTAGAAGATATTGGCAGTGTCTGCCACTATGATGCTCTTCTTATAGGCTGTGAGAATGGCCATATTTGAAAATTGATCAACCACCACAAATACAAAATAATTTCCTTGCTTGGTGGATGGAAGGCCAAACATGTAATCCATCGATATGGATTCCCAAGGCCTATCGGGAGTAGGAAGAGGGGTGTATAAGCCTTGCTTCTTGATGGCTAGCTTGGAAATGTCACATGCAATGAAACATTTGATAAACTTGCTGATGTCCTGTTGAAGTTTTGGCCAATAAAAATGTTTCTGTAGAATGGCCACAATTTTCTCCATGCAAAAATGTCATGGCATTCGACTGTAGTGAGCCTCCCAAATTATCTTTTCATGCTCGCTTGCAGGAACATAGAGGTGGCCCATATGGCATAACAGTCCACCTCGAATGTGAAAATTTATGACATTTGTGCCTATACCCAAGAGCTTATAGGTGGTGGCGAAGTCAGGATCTCGTTGATAAAGTTGGGGCCACTCAGGTGCCTCATTCCCACAGGAATGGAACACGGTGGTGAGTGTTGCCACGGGAGGTCGACTGAGGTAGTCAAAAATACAATTTGTGCTCCATGTCTTATACTTGATGTTGAGATGGAACTATTGTAGGTATGTGGAACACTTTTGACGATGATCATTCTGCAAATTTCCCTGTGTTTGTATGAAATATAGAGGCTTGTGATCAGTGTGGATGATTTTCTCCTTTCCTAGAATGTAATGTTTCCAGTAACGACATGCTTTCACATTGGAATACATTTCCTTGTCATAGGTGGGGTATTTCCAGACGGTATTTGAGAGTGTCTCACTATGGTATACTGCTAGATGACAGTGTTGAGTGAGAACTGCGCCTACAACATAGTCAGATGCATCAATATCAATATTGTTTTTTTTTTTTCATATCGGGCAAGGAGAGTATTGGAGCCGAGAATGAGCGATACTTCATATAATCAAATGTTCATTGTTGTGCCTTCCCCCATGAAATTTTTTACCTGCCACTTCCTTTGGTCACTTGGATGAGGGCCCATGCAGTATGGGATAATCCCACCACGGACCATCAGTAGAAGTTGGCAAGTCCCAAGAATATCCGAAGCTCGGTCAATGTGGTTGGGTCTTTCTAGTCACAGATGACTTGGATATTAAATGGATCCACATGTACCCCATGCTCATCAATAATGTAGCCCAAGTATTGGACCCTGTTCATGCCAAAGGGGCATTTTTCCAAATTGTCATATATCTTGTGTTGCTGTAGAGGGCTCAAAACCTGCTGAATATGCTACATCTGCTCCTCCCAAGTTTTGTTGAAGAAGAGGATGTCATCTAGATATACCACCACAAAAGAGTTGGTGAAGGGTCTCAATACATCACCCATAAACCTCATGAAAGTGGCTTGTTCATTTGTTAAGCCAAAGGGCATGACCAACCATTCGAAGAGACCTTCTTTAGATTTGAAAGTTGTCTTCCATACATCAGTCAGTTTGGCGGGAACCTGGTGGTAGCCATAATTTAGGTCAATATTGATGAAGAAATTCCCCCTTGAGTTGGTAAACAAGGTCATCAATTTGGGGAATTGGGTATCAGTTCCTGACTGTGATTTTTTTTAATGCTCTGTAATCAATGCATAGCCACCAGGTCCCGTTTTTCTTCTGCACTAGTACAATTAGACTTCCGCAAGGGGAGGATATGGCTCTGATGTGCCCCTTTTGAAGCAGATATTGGATCTGATGCTTGATTTCATCATTTTCCATCAACGAGTGACAATAGATTGGTCCATTAGGTAGAGGTACACTAGGGGTTAGATCAATTGGATGCTTGACTTGGTAGTGTGTTGGTACCCCAATAGGGGAGGAGAAGATGTCTCTGTACTCTTTCACGATCCCATCCACTTGATTCTGCTGCAAAGAGAGGCTCTATGTAGAGGTCACGAATGTGGCGATGACCTTCTGCTTACTGTGAGAATGGATCACATTGAAGATGAACTTCCCGGTCTGTGAAATAACCTTACTACATTCCTTAGCAGAGATTAAATAAATAGCGGTAGGCGACACTACCTCTAGTATCATGTAAAATTTTCTACCCAAAGTAATAATAACATTGCAGGGTCTAGACTCATACACAAAATGTCACTTCCACAAATATGGTTGTCCTAAAATAACATCAAAAACTTCAAGGGGAGAAATATCACATAATACCTCATCTTTGAAGGGATTGATGTTGTAGGGAAGATGACATTGTTGGCTGATGCAAAGATCTCTTCCTTGGAAAAGCTAGCCGATGGTGTAGGGCTACGAGTGCAATGTCATCGGTAGGTTCAAACGCTTGAAGACCTTTGCTGAGATCAGGTTCTTTTGACTGCCTCTATCAACAATGAAATGAAGTGGAGCCCCCTTTACCCACATTTGTGAGTGAAAGAGGAGTTCCCATTCCTATGGTTCTTCTGGTTCGCTTGGATGGACTTTGGTGGTAGTGATAGTTGTGTTGGGTTTGACATGGATTTGATTTAGATTCAAAATATTCCTCTGACTCAGAAGCTTTCAAATCGACCACTAGTGACTGCTTGGAGCGACATTCTTCGGTGTTGTGCCAAATAATTTTATGGTATTCACACCACTTTCTCGTGTCCTTCTTCGACTTCTCATTACCCTTATTGTGTTGTGGCTTGGAATGGTTGTCCTTAGAGTGGCCATATTTTATTTGTGCGGCTTTTCCCTGCTTCCACTGTGAGGAGTTTGAAGATCCAAACTCTCACCTCTTCTTCTTAAATTTCTGCTCGATCTTGACAACATATCTATAAGCCGCACCTAATGATGCGATGTCCAGAAAATCCTTTTTTGTTTGAATGTATCTATGCAAACAAACATGGTATTTTATCACCATATTTCATTCAAAGTATTTGAAACCGAATTTGGTGTGCATGGTATGGAAAATATTGGTGAAATTTGGTATTTTCTGGTCCCTTTCCTGAAGTAGCATGGTCAATATTGCGTATTGGTCCTCGTAGCTTCCAACATGGTAGTACTATTATTTAATGACATCCCTGAAGGAATCCCATGTAGAGGTGACTGCAAATATTGCAGATTCCTTTATGTCCCTTCGCTCAAAGTAAGTATCCCACCAGTCCTTAACATGGGGGACAACCTTGAGGAGTGCAAAAGTAATCTTTTCCCCGTCGGAAAAATTGTGGAATGAAAAATACCCTTCGAGTAGAGTCAACCATTTATCTACAACATCTGCATCTACCAGTCCTTCAGATAATGGAATATCAAAATTTTCTATAGGGTTGCATGGCCGCTTGATGAATATGCGTCTCCTGTGGGTAGCTGTTGAAGGATCTGTGAAAAGTTCTCCATCATTTCATTCCTTTTTTGTGCAAGGGATTCCTCGAGAAACATTTTAAAAGGATATCCTACTCAATCATATTTCTTCTCATCCCCCATGATTTTTTTTTAGGCTCGGCATGACTGATCTTGTAGAGGCTCGAATGGTTTGAGTCCCAGCTTCTTGTACCCAGATCTTGTCAGGGACATGCACGAATAAAAATAAATGAAGAGAAGACCGCTCTGATACCACTGATCCAAATTTATGAGCATAATGAAATGAATAATAGAATGAATACAATAACACAGAGATACAATGAACAACAATAGATATCCAGTGAAAAATAATTTCTATTGAATAAATAAAATAAGATGAAGCTATAAAACTATAGAACTAAAAACAACTTGCTCGAATGGTGGTAGCTATCTCTGAGAAGAGATGTGGATTCTATGCACATCCTTCTGAGAAAAATGATTAAAATTAAGCTCCAAAGGCCTTTTTAACATTACTCGTGAATTCTAAAACCCTAGACATCCAAAAATATAACCCTAGGAGATGAAACACCACAAGTTATGTGGGCCCTGATTGGTAAGTTGGTGCCTCAACTTCCCAGGGTTGTAAATTTTGCATATGACCTCCGTTTTAGGTGTGTTATAGCCCATTGGAAAGGTCTTTTCAAGAAATACACATTATGCCATCAAAATCTGACTCTGTCTATAGTTTTACTATGGCAAGCCAAAAAAACACTGTTTAGTGCCCCAAAATGACCCTAGAAGTACATAAAGATGTACTTACATGAAAAATTCCAAAATAAGCCAATTGGAATAGGTCGGAGGCCACCAATATCCACCTGGATGCTATGTAGGGCTTCAGGATATCCCCAGAAGGAAGTGAAAAACCCACAATTATAGAGGTGTTAAGGTTTGAAGGTGTCTTCTTTTTCTTGATGATCAAGGGGATGTAATGGATCATTCATGCATGGTGTTGAGATGGAAACACTTAGTAAAATTGTGAGAAATAAGGTACAAAACTTAGTAGAATGGACCATGGAATTTGCGACACTATCGACACCGAGCAAAGTGAAGTGTGACACTTTACAACACTTATTAAAATGTGACAAAATGGTGTATGAAATATGCCCCCCGTAGTGTGAGATTAGAGGAGAAAAATGATGGCTGAAACACTTTGTAATAATGTGGAATCAAGGGACTGAAGTCAGAAGACTTGTCGGAAAAAAAAGAAAACATCCATCAATATACAAATATCATCCCTGAGGTAGGCATACCCATACTCAGAATAATCTAACTCAAAGCATGGCCGTTAACCAATACACTGGAGATCCATGAAATCACTGACTAAGGATATGGCCACCGAACATACAATGTGGATCCATATATCCATGACTAGATCAAAATGTAGCCATGAGATTGTACACAATGGAGCTACAACATGAAAGAACATAGCCATAGACCAATACAACGTGGATCTATTTCACAATATATATCACAACTTCATAATATCCATCATAGCCTAGGGAAGGCAGATAAAAAAATTAGTGTTTATTGTATAGTCCCCTCAGGTTCTTCAATCCTGATCCCAAATAGTACAAATATAGCCATGTGAATAGAGGTCTTGATGTCGAACATGGTAGAAACCACTTGATTACCGATCAATGATGTGTACCCTTAACAAGTGTGAAGGAAATCACCAATGATGACAATGAATCCCAAGGTACTATGAGTGCATTCAATCAAATGCGAATAAATGGTCTGAAGTCGAACGCCTATGGAATCAATCAATCAAGGGTCAATGATGTAAACCCTCTATTGAAAGTGAGGAAACTTTCCATTGAGGCATGCATACTCCAAGGTATTTATTGGTTTCTAAGTTTAATTCCCAGATAATGTGCTGATGTCGATGGAAATAGACTCGTTGAAGGAGGGCCATGATGTATCCCCCATCATCGACACGAAACGACTAAGGATAGTGATGAATAGTGATGGGTCAAATGAAAGTGAACTGACACAGGGGTGAAAATGTATAGGTTGACTTCCCTTGAACATATGGTGGCACAAAAAATGACTTTGCAACTTTGACTCAACAAGGCATGAAGACCAAGTATGATGATGTGACGACAACCAATGAATCTCTTCGAAGTAGTCGAAAGAGTATGATGATGCATGGAATGGGTTCTCTAATAAAGGAGTCAAAAGAGTATGATGACACATGGGATTCAAACAAGTGCCATGTCTAAGGGTGACATCAAGCTTCCATAAATGAAAGACTTGACCCACTTCTCAAATTTCCCCTCCACCCAGATAGGCGAGTACCTCTTTTTTTTTAATGAGTTTGAGGAGGATAACATATGCTCGGTATAAGCTCATATTCTATGAGTCCCATATTCACATGTTTAACGAAACTGAAGAAGGAAGGGTTCGGTTCTAGATGGGTACTTCCTTGTGTATATTTTACAAGTCCAAGGAAATAAAACTCGATGGTATTTTCATATTTTGAGAGTTTGAAAATATTTAGAAAGAATACTCCAGATGAACTTTTTCGTGAAATTAGTCTCTAGGGCCAAAAAAGTATAAAACGATACCTAGGAGAACTCTTCTAATCATGCTTGACTAGAGTGTTCCTTTTTTGTAAATAGTCTGATGAGACCGAAAAAGAGATAAACTACCGCTCAACATACATTTTTTCTAATTCACTTTAACGAGCATGAAAGACAACACGATCACTTGACAATGTTTTTGTTTTTAAGGATTTAAAAAAGAGTTTAAAGAGTTCTCTATAGTGAGGTCCTTTTTCGTAAAGTAGTGCTTATGAAGCTGAAAAAGAGATAAACCAAACATCTAAAGACACCCTTTATAACCCTTTTAACGAGTGTTAAAGGAGACAAGTGCACTCGAAATTATTTTCATGTTTAGGGAGTCTGAAAATATCTTAAAGGAGACTCCAAAGAGTTCCTTTTTCATACAACTTTTATGAGTGCAAAAAATAGATAAAAGTATACTCGGTAATATATTCTCATGTATTAACGAGCACGAGAAAAAACAAATACTGGGCTCATTCTAGAAAATACTACTACTTTATGATGGGAACGACCCCTAAACTAGTATCACTCCTAGCAGTGTGTCTATCTATATATGTTTTCCCCCCAGCTTGCATTACAAAAGCTAGTGGGTTTTCTCTAGCATGATGCCCAGAGGATGGAGACCTGCCCCCCAAGCATCCTTTCCTTTGACGACTTTTCTTCTTTCCTCGTTTAGGTGTCTGGTTACTAATGGGAATAATTTCACTAGGAAGAGTAAAAGAAGGTTCAAGTGCGTGATCTAGAGTGAGACTCGATTGGAATGGAGGGGGGTTTGTTTCATGTTTTAATGACCTTGACAAAGACAATGAACTATGCTCATTGAGATTAGGTACTACCAAAGGATAAGATGATTCTAAGGATTGTTTCACCTGAGTTGAAATCATATTTAACGTGGCAACCTACGGGATGGAAGGAGTAGGTAAAGGAAAAACACCCCATGAGCGAGGAATCATTAAGGAGACCTACCCCTACACTCTCAAGACTAGACTATCCTAGAAAAGGGACATCATTTGTCGCAACATTGTTGAGATATGGAGTTATATAGTCCAGTTGGTTAACAATGATAATTTTTCCTTGATGGGGAAATTGTAAAACACAAAACACTGTAGATGCGATGAAAATCATCGTATAGAACCAATTACGACCAAGTAACAAATTGTAATCCAGGGGTGCATTAACCACTTCGATATCAACTGAAATAGTTTTACGCTTCAGTGTCACAGTGAAATATTGAAAGAGTCCATGAGGTTGGAAACCACGATCATCAAACGATTTCAAGGTGGTCGGAGATGAGGTAAGTTTAGGATAACCTAGGGCTCTCCATCAAGGAAAAGAAATGACACAGGTGGAGGCTCCCTCATCCAAGATAGTACGATGGACGTTATTTCCACCAACCAAAAATTGAATTTGGAATATTAAGTGGTGGGAGAGCCTCTCCTTAAAGTAAACTATATTAAACATGATCAGATTCGATGCCTCTAGATCCATAGCTCCAATGGATAACAACATGGTTTTATGTTGACTTAGACAGTTTTGTAGAAATTCGAGTGCCGACATAGCACAAGTTTCCTGCGTCAAATGTAAAAAAATGTTGTAGTTTTGGGTAGCGCGGGCATTTGGATTAAATGTTTCCTTTCAAATTATGCTCTTGGGTGGGCACTACACCACGTGAGAGGTTGGATTCTCAAGCTGAAGAGGATTAGAAGATGGAGGAGGAGTGGAAGTGGAGGGATGATCGACAACCTTTCCCTCAGTCTGATCACTTGGAGGAGTGTCATAAGTGTTTGATTTAGTTGTCACATTAACCACTTTAAACATGTACACCTTAGAGGCATTTGACGAAGCATCCCCTTGGTGGGAATGACCCGCATTTCCCCCTTGTGGAGGGGAAGGATTTTGTGCAACCATATTTTGCTGCTAAACTGGTTGGGAGGTACCGTTTAGAAATTTAGCGACAACCTCATGATGAGAGAAGTATTTCATATAGTGGTCTTCCTCACAAATCATACAAGGAAACTTAGGCTTATTAGTCGATTGAGTATCAACAATCTTTGGATTATCCTACTCGTTAGAAGATTTCTTGGATTTACCCTTATTTTTATTCTTACCTCCTAGTTGCAGAGATGAATAGGATTGGACTTCATTCACCTCAGAGGTTTGAGCAGGAGTAGAAGTAGTCTTGGCATTCGAAACAAAACTTGGTTCTGGAGCATATTTTGTTGGATCATTTGATGGACTAGGAGTGTTAGGGACCAGATCGTAAAGTGTGTCTTACTGAGAGTAGACCAAGTCCAAATAATGTGCATGATTGATAGCTTGCTCCTTAGTAACAATGTTTCCCATAGAAACATCATGGGAAATGAGAGGCAAGAGAGACTTTGTAAACCAATCTGCGAGGAGTTGGTCTGGAATGGGAGCCTTAATTAACCATCTCTGTCATATCCACTCATGAATATGATTGGATATGTGGGTGGAAGAGGATTTATGGAGTGAGGTAAAAATCTCAGTACCGGTCTCATACCATATATGCAACTAAAAATGCATCAGAAAAACCATGGAAAGAGAATGAAAGTCAAAAAAGGAGCTACACAACAACTCAATATTCCATTTTGCTGTGGCACCTGTAAGTGTTCTCTAAAAGAGCCTAAGATGGAAGGAATCATTCATCAAAGAGTTGGAAGAACACTATAAATGGAAAGTCATAACATGATTGTTAGGATCTTCCCTAGGTTTTCTGTCAAATTTCGGGATGTTAGATGTTAATTTGGCAGGGATGGTGGGCCAGAAAAGAGCATGCTAGATGGGATAATTGGTCAAATGCGATAGATATGACAGAACTAATGTAGCCAAGAATGGAAGTTGTCGGTTGGCCTGTGGATACTAGTGGTAATAATATGGAATGGGAACACTAGTAGGACCATATCCAGGTTGTGGTGAGATGGAAAATCTAGATGTTCCTACCATATATGGTGGCTGCCTGATCAGGGGATCAAATTTTGCTCAATTTTCAAAGTGCTCGGAATGCGACGAAAATAGTGCCATTGCGTCCGTCTCGTCTTCCTGATTCCGACGGTATATTTACTTTCTCAAACAGAGTTCGTATGGAGGAGATATCGCGATCTGTCCGCCAAGCCAAACATGCAAAATTTTTGGATGTTGACTGTACCTGTCTGTACAGTTCGTACAGTCTGTACGGTGACGTGGAAGGACCGTACAGGCCGTACGGAGGTGATGTGGCAGCTTCTGGTTGGTTGATCGTTGGCGAGTACGGTGTTGACACGTGTCATAAGTGGTTGATAAGGTGCAGACACGTGGCCCAATTCATTGGCGCCACATGTCCCTATATGACTGGTTAATGATTGTTGTGTAAAATATATGGTGGGAGTTCACGGGGTTCGACCCCCGGACCTCCCCAACACTTAACGACTTCACACGACAGTCCGACCATTGGGCCACAACTTAGTTCTTATTTGATATATGGTTGCAATTTGATTTGAATTCGGTCGTTGTATTATACGAACGGGGAGCGGGCTGGGGCATAGCCCCGACCCATAGTTTACAAACATATAACCGTATGTTTTAATATATGGCGCGGAGTTATATGTATAACCCAAAGTTTGTGACCATATGTATATATGCGGCGCGGATTTGTTTTAAACCAAAGTTTGGTGTTAAATATATATATAATATGGCGCGCGGTTATAATATTTGCACGGGGTTCAAACTATATCACAACGGTTATGCAGGCGGTTTGGTGCGCGCGAGTTGGTTCCATGGGTTTCCAACAGTTATAATGAGTTTAACCACCACTTTGCCAAGCCGATGGTCGCATGCGCCATGTGCCCAAATGCCGAGGCGGTTAGGGGCTGGCGTGCCCTTAACCATCCTACAGTTTGTACCGGTGCACGATTGTGTACGGGACTGATTTTTTAAGCTTAAATGAGCATGTGAGCCAGGTTTTCTAGGCAAGGGTGCGATTTGTAGAACCAGAGACAACAAGCTTGAAGAGGGAGACTTCCAGGAGGCCTAACTTCTTCATTTTTCGACCGATTGAGGTGCCGAAAGAGCACAGACAGGGGTTTTGGGATGCTAGGAAGCCATTGGAGCAGTCGGTTTGTCATTTTGAGAATTGTAAGACATGTTTTTGAGCACTTTGAGCAATTTAATAATAATGATCCATTGGAAGCTGGACCAGGAGATGTAGCCCGGAGAGGGGTGAACTCCTTTATCAAGTTGTTGTGTT
>JZKD02S2434211.1:970557-1009542 GCA_000966675.3 Picea glauca
GATTGATGATCAAGGAGAGCATGTTCATATTCCTTCCATAGATGATTTTTCTCCAGAGTATCTAATAGAACTGCAGGAAGACACCATACTTGACAGGAGAATGCGAACTTCGAAGTGAGGAAATATGGAGTATTTGCGAGTTGGTCTTAAAGGGACAAATCCAAGAAAGGACAAGTGGATTGAGGTTGGAAGGGTGAGGGAACTATACCCTCATCTTCACATAGACTGAGATAGTCTTTTGGAGGTCCAAAAGCTTCCCAATGGGGAGGTGTGATCAGGGGATCAAATTTTGCTCAATTTTCAAAGTGCTCGGAATGCGACGAAAATAGTGCCATTGTGTCCGTCTCGTCTTCTTGATTCCGGCGGTATATTTACTTTCTCAAACGGAGTTCGTATGGAGGAGATATCACGATCTGTCCGCCAAGCCAAACAAGAAAATTTTTTGGATGCTGACTGTACCTGTCCGTACAGTCCGTACGGTGACGTGGCAGGATCGTACAGGCCGTATGGAGGTGATGTGGTAGCTGCTGGTTGGTCACTCATTGGCGAGTATGGTGTTGACACGTGTCATAAGTGGTTGATAAGGTGCGGACACGTGGCCCAATTCATTGGCGCCACATGTCCCTATATGACTGGTTAATGATTGTTGTGTAAAATATATGGTGGGAGTCCGTGGGGTTCGACCCCTGAACCTCCCCAACACTTAACGACTTCACACGACAGCCCGACCATTGGGCCACAACTCATTTCTTATTTGATATATGGTTGCAATTTGATTTGAATTTGGTCGTTGTATTATACGAACGGGGAGCGGGTCGGGGCATAGCCCCGACCCATAGTTTACAAACATATAACCGTATGTTTTAATATATGGCGCGGAGTTATATGTATAACCCAAAGTTTTTGACCATATGTATATATGCGGCGTGGATTTGTTTTAAACCAAAGTTTGGTGTTAAATATATATATAATATGGCGCGCGGTTATAATATTTGCGCGGGGTTCAAACTATATCACAACGGTTATGCACGCGGTTTGGTGCATGCGAGTTGGTTCCACGGGTTTCCAACAGTTATAACAAGTTTAACCACCACTTTGCCAAGCCGACGGTCGCATGCGCCATGTGCCCAAGTGCCGAGGCGGTTAGGGGCTGGCGCGCCCTTAACCATCCTACGGTTTGTACCAGTGCGCGGTTGTGTACGGGACTGAGTTTTTACGCTTAAATGAGCATGTGAGCCAGGTTTGCTAGGTAAGGGTGCAATTTGTAGAACCAGAGACAACAAGCTTGAAGAGGGAGACTTCCAGGAGGCCTAACTTCTTCATTTTTCGACCGATTGAGGTGCCGAAAGAGCCCAGACAGGGGTTTTGGGACGCTGGAAAGCCATTGGAGCAGTCGGTTTGTCAGTTTGAGCACTGTAAGACATGTTTTTGAGCACTTTGAGCAATTTAATAATAATGATCCATTGGAAGCTAGACCAGGAGATGTAGCCCGGAGAGGGGTGAACTCCTTTATCAAGTTGTTGTGTTTATGTGCTGATGTTCATTGTTTATGTTGCTGTCTATGTGTATTTAGCATAAGTAATGCTTAATTTATGTGTTGCAAATTGATCTTGTTGCGTTAAACACATAACATTTCACTTGCAATAATTATTCAAGTTTTTCAAGTCTTCTTCATTTTTAGATCACTGCTCGAGGTGTCCACCTATGTAAGGGGGTTACCCTGATTTTCTACCCATATAAGGCAGTTTTCCTAGTTTTCCAACCATATATCGTGATTGAACAGATGGACCTCCTACCTATTGTGATTGATTTGATGGTCCCCCCATTATTGAGGTTGAAGGAATTTTTGTTTTGGAATGATGGGGTTTATGGATTGAAAGGGAAAAGTTCCTTGCAGAATAATTCCCACTGGGTTGTGTTGACCCCACAAAGGGTTAGAAGTTCTTGGAAATGGATTTCCAAGATATAGGCTAGTGGTAGTAGGGATAGAAGGACTAGCAGGATTAGAGTGCCCCCAGACTGGTTGATGTTTCCACCATGAAGGTTTCCCCCCAGTAAAATTTTTCCTTGCAGTTGAAGGTTCCCCCCTAGCTGAAGGTTGGCCTCCCATTGAAGATTGACCTCCAATGTAGGGTGTACTAATATACGATGGTTGAAATTGAGGCTGAGTATCTTATGTATCCGTGGCTGTATGAATGACTTGACTACTGTCCATCTGGCTGATGGAACGACCAAGTAAAGCACTAGGTGTGTGCATGTGTGGAAAGAGTGAAGTAGGAATATTACCCAATCCATGTGCTAAGGAAGATGTACGTGCAAGTGGTTGAGTCAGGGTTACCTAGGTCACCGATGTTTTCGGTAAAGAGGAATTACTAGTAGTATCAACTATAGGAGTTTTGGAAAAATATGAGTTCCCAAGTCCTTCGAGAAAACCAAAATATGACAGGTTCACACAAAAATATTGTGTAGTGGTGGAACTAGGTAGTAAATAGTAAGAAGAATAGGCATCAACATATCTCGTGGATGGTGGATTGGTGAGTGGTTGGCCAAGTGGATCAGTAAAAAGAGGATTCATGTAATATGCAAGGATTTCAATGATGGTATGACCGATTATTCTACTTGATGACTACTTCCAAGAGGTATACTCCTGGTCTCAAAATTTTGATCTCTCATCATTCCTTCATTAGAAACATTGTGTTGAGGTTCCCAAGGGTTAGGTTCCATACCTTATATACTGTGAAATCTATTATCCTAAGGTTGGCAATGAAAGTTAAAGAGACACACTCCTAAGAAAACTAAAAGAAATCGACCAAGCAATAGTAGGCTCAAGGATCTTCTGAAGACGAGATGTTAAGCCGTCAACAAATTTATGAGAAGTAGTTCCCTTGACCTCTATGTAAAATCCCTTCTCAGTGCAAGAAACTCTCTCTTTCATGGGATCACCCTCCAAGGGTATTGAGAGTGTGATATGACGTCTTCCCTAGTTACCATGGGAAGCCCCCCACAGTCACCTCTGTAGATACTTAGGAAATGCCACTAAGTTTACCAACTTGTAGTCAGCCTCTGGGCGGGTACAGTTGACAGTCATAACATGCATGGGAAGGATATCAAAGTCCAAATCTCTTCAAGAGAGCTGAAGACAAGTGGACCGGTAAGACTCTTGAGGACCCCGAACGGATTCAAGATTCACAAAGCATCGAGATTGAATGAAACCAATGGCTTCTCAAGAGAAACCCCTAATATATGCTCTATGTACTATGATTGGTCAAGATTTGGAGGGGTAATCTCCGCTTGTTTTCCACATGTGACCTCGTGTTTAGCCCCTCCATGAGAGGGGGTTCCTGACTATGCTTATACGAAACTTGGATTTGTACACTCGCTAGTGTTCTACAATCTGTTTAGTATTCTTGGATGATTAACTCACTTTACCTAGTCCAAATACCCTAATCCTGTGCTACTGTTGGTTTACTAAAACAAAAAATGTTCTAGTTTATTTTATTATCATGTGGTTGATTTTAATGGATTTTTACTCAAAGGGTTCACATAAATGAAACTAACGATGTCTGAGATATGCGAGTCTAATAGAATGCAAAATAATGATACACAATTTGTTCTTTTCGATGAATTATATGTATGGGAAGCAAAAGAGTTCTATTCTTCTTAACACAAGAAATAACTCAAAATTATGCAACTTTCAATTCCAGGGATAAAGATGATGCCAAAATACCAAGAAAATGTTTCCAAAAACCAAAATGCTTACTCAAAACTAGCTCTTTTTCCAAACATATATCAAAACCAATTCCTAAAGAATGCAAATTTTTTTCTTTGTTTGATTATGCATGCAAAATTTTTTGCTTCTTAACTTTCAAGATAAATGAAAGAGATCTATGTTTGATACAAAGAAAGATGAGGAAAAAAAGCAATCAAACAAAGTGCACTAAAAAAGATGAGCACTGAAAGAAAACAAGTGTGAGATAACCTGTTCAATCAAAGACTCAAACATGCAAAGGAGAATGAAGACAAACATTCATGAAAAATCCTCAGAACATGAGCAACAAAAACGAGGTTGTGGTAGACAAGAGAGTCCTAATCATCCAAAAAAGCGAGATGTTTCAATGAAGACATAATGGCTCACAAAAAATCAGCCAATGAAAACTCAAAACAAGGAAAGGAAAATGAGTGATAATGTCAAGTTCTCAGTCAAGCTTAATAAAAAACAAACTAGGAGTTTCTTGGCTAAAAGACTAGGCAATATTCAAGAACATAAGTGGACTGAAAAGAGGATGAAAAAGAAAAAAACCAAAACATCTTAATAAATATATGATCAATCTCATACAATCATTTGGAACTGGTCACAGAGACTCAAGAGAGAACCTCCAACAGTCACAAGGAAAACTAAGCAAAATCTGAGAAAACAACAAAAAACAGGGCTAAAAACTTAATTGTTATAGGGGGTCGCTCCCTCTGAAAGGCAGAAAGGGCGTCTAAGGGGTGATGGTTGCTCCTAAATGTCCCAGAAACAAGCATATAGGTCGCTATGTGGTAGTTATAAAAGGGGATACCAAGGGGTAATGGTCGCTCTACAGAAGTCCTACAGGCTCAAATTTGACAAAATTTCTCAAAAAAAGTCAAGGTTTTGATGAGCATCAGGGTGCCAAATAAAGAGAAGTAAGGTGTAGAATAATTCAAATGATTCAAAGGGATAGAAAACTGAGAAGAACTATATGGTTCCCCAATATGGTCACCAATTTATTGTGGTGATAATTCTCCCCCTGCAGGCAGGTTGAGTTCCCCTCACTTGGGTTTCCTACAAGTTAGGCAACCTCTAACAAATGGACACTAACATCCTCCTAACTAACTATTCTATTTCTTTGTGGGAGGGTTGAGTGAGAATGAGAGAAGGTATGTGCACCTAATTTCTGATGTTTGTCCTCGCCGCTCCAATGGTTGAGCTCCGATCCAAGAAACTTCCTCATGAAGTCAAACCTGCAAGAACAAAGAATCAAATTATACAAACTATCCATAAAATGTTTATCCATAAAATTTTTATACAATTTTTATCCATAAAATTTTCTAGCAAGTATTAAATTATTTAAAAGACTATTAAATCCACTCCACTTTATAATCATTAAAGATGAAATACATATTCTTAACTATTAAATTATTAAAAGAATCTTTCATTTTTTCATTTTCAAACCATTTAATTAAGAATGAAATTATTTAAAAGAATCTTTCATTATTTTCATTTTCAAACAATTTAATTAACCATGTGAAAACCATGTATTCACTCTCGCCATGTGGAAAACATGGTATTCATTGTGCATGCATATGTCTGATGGTGGTGGGTATTTTTTTATTTTTTAGAGGATCCATCAAAAGGTCAACAAATTGGGCCATGTCTGAGGGTGGTGGTTATTTTGGATTCTTTAGAGGATCCATCAAAAGGTCAACAAATTGGGTCATGTCTGAGGGTGGTGGGTCTTCCTTTTGAATTAGGACATGGAATTACTAAGTTTAACCCCTTGGGGAATATGTTGTTGGAGGAAGAAACCTTGGATATACTTACCAAAGTGGATAAACATATCTATAGTGATGTTGTGAGTCATCTTCTTAGGTTTATATAAGCCCACTTTTAGTATATGGAACATATAAGTTTGGTGGGGAGTAGTGTAGGGGTGTTGAGCTAGAAAAAAAGGTCTCATTAGTTTACAAATTAGGTATGGGGAAGAGATCATAAGATTTTTCAATTGGTGAAGACTTAACTCATGACACAAAGGATGTGTTACTTTGTTATCTCCTCACACTCTAGTATTATTGGACTCACATATCCAGGCAACACATTTGTTTGAGACTCCCAATTATGATGACTTAGGATTTTTGGGTAGGGTTTATCTAGGTGATAAGTTTGGGAATGGCGTTCTACACAATGGGGCTTGTGATAGTGAATGGGGTTGCTATAATTCTTATGATTTTATGTGTGGGGATATCCCAAAGGAAAACCCTAATATTTCTTCATGTGATCCAACAACCCCTGATAATAGGGATCTTGATGGTGATTTAAGTGCAAAGATAGTGGTGACAACTGAGGGATGTGGTTTTCATAGAAAACAAAAGTGTATAAAGAAGAAGAAGGGCCTTATCAATTTTTTTTTTGGGGACACAATAAAATTGCATGAAGTGTTGGATCCTGTTGGTTTGACATTTGTTTGTTGATTCTCGGGAAATAAGATGGTAGGGAAAACTCTAAGGTATTGGTTGAGGGAGAATATGGAACCAAGCATGGGTTACTACCCAAATTGTTATGTTTTGAGTCAAGGATGGTTGTTGTGCATAATTTTTACCCCTAAACATGTAGAGAGGGTTCTTCAAAGCTGGTGAAAGTGGGGGCACAACCTCTTTATTTAAAAATACGGCATCTGACCTTTGATGTGATATTTGAGTGGTTGGAATATGTCCTTGTGTGGGTAAACTAATAAGGTTGTCTATCATTCTATTTTTAGATGAAGCATTCTCAAATATTGGTAGCTCCTTGGGTATCTACTATGAGGTAAACACCATCTTTCGAGATTATGGTTCTATGAGTGTGGCTTGTATCCTTGTTTTGGATATGAGAGAAGGATTGGAAGATTTTATGGTATTAAAAAATAAACTTTGGAAGTGGTACATCCATTAGATTAAGAAGGGGTTCCATTTTGTTGCAGTAGGTTTCATGATTATGGACATCTTGCAATGGACTACAGTTTACCAAATTGGAGGAAACCATGGGTTCCAAAGACGAAGGTTGAGGATAATGTTTTTATCTTGAAGGAGAGGAACACACTCCATTTGTTCTTGTAGTCTTCGCTAATAATATGGAGATGTGTTAGAAAGAAACTCAACCTATAGCAACTAGATGCAGTGAAAGGTCCATTGGTGTCATAGATCTCATTGTTTCCCTACTTGATGGAACAAAGAATGAAACTTTGCCTCTAGAGGAGATTGGTTAGTCATTATATCCTAAGGCTCAAATGGATGGAATTTCTCTTGATTCTTAATATAATTAAGGTTATGAAGGGATGAAACAATTAGAAAATGAGTGGGGCTTTCTTGTGATTTTATTTCCAACCTATATGGCATCAAAAAACATTATAAAGAATCCTCTCTCATACAACTTTCAAGTAAGGTACGCGTTTTTGAAAATGAGGCCTCATCTTCAAAACAAACAATCAATTTAAGTGATCATACATGTGATTTTGTTTCACACCTTACTGTTTCAAATGTTGAGGCTTCAAAATATAATCCACATATGAGATCAAAGGGGGTTTCTATTTTTTCTAGTAGGATAGAAGGAGGTTTAGGGTTTCTTGAAGAAAAAACTATTAAAACTCCTAAAAGAGGTAGAAAATCCTATATGTCTCTAGCACAAAAGTAATCTTACACATAAATTTTGAGTGGGAAACAACTATCATTGGTTGGGGATATTAGAGGAGTAAATTCCCCAGGGGAGGATTTCAAACGATCATTTTGACCTTAAATTGTTGGGGGTTAGCCAACCCTTAAAAAAATTGGATCTAAGAAGGCTAGTAGATTTTCATAATCTGACTATCGTTTTTCTTCAAGAGATTGTGACTGAAAGGGGTAAAGTAGTTTCTAAGTTCACTAAATTGTTTGGATATTGGGATTTTAGTTATGTGGATTCAAGGGGTAGATCAGGGGGTAGTATCATTGGGTGAAAAAAGGGTCAATTTACATGCACTAAATATTAGTATTTTCCCTCAAGCTTGGGGAATTCTCTGTACTCTCTAGACCTGTGAAAATAGATCACAATTATGAACATACATGTCCCTTATGTTGATAGAATGGATTAATGGGAAAAAATGTTGAGGAGGGACTCATTGAGGCATGGTTTGGTCATTTTAAGAGGGGGATTTAAAACTCACTCTAGGAGTTTTAGATGCGTGGGGATCGAATGCTCAAGTCGATGTTTTATCAGTTTTTTTTTATAAAAAAAACTGGATGAGGTAGTGCTTTTGGACATCAAACCTGTAATTCTATCCTCAACTTGGAGGAACAAGAAGGTTGGAGAGGATCAAATTTCCAAAAGGTTGGACCGTTTTTTTTGTTGTATTTATGAATATTTTCTAGAGGAATAAATTAGGATTCTTTAGTGGGTATCAAGTGGGGGGGGGGGACTCTAACCATCCCCTATATTATTAGATATGGTCCCTGCACAAGGAAAACCTATTATCCCTTTCAATATAAACCTTGAATGACTTAAAGAATAAGAGGTTTTAAGAAAATACCATAATTTTGGATCCTCTTTGATGGCTCTATGAGAGAATTAGCTACATTACAATTTCAAAAGAATCTCAAAGGAGCCAAAAATGACATCCATTGAATGTGAAAAATATAAGAAGATTAAGGTTGAAAGGTTATTTAAGGAGG
Organism: Picea glauca; assembly: GCA_000966675.3. Taxonomy (NCBI): domain Eukaryota; kingdom Viridiplantae; phylum Streptophyta; class Pinopsida; order Pinales; family Pinaceae; genus Picea; species Picea glauca. Next base: position 978,982 of record JZKD02S2434211.1, read on the forward strand.
TGCAAGAATATTTGGAGTCTCTATATTGCAGTGAAGGTTTTGTCTTTCTCTCATAAGGTCATAAATATGAGATAAATAAGTTAGAAGAAAAGAGGAGAACATTTCTTTTAGACAAGGAGAAATGATGGAGGTTGAAAAGTAGGGATTTATGGCTACATGTAGGTGATAAAAATTTCAAATTCTTCCTTCGATATGTAAATTTATGAAAAATTATAAATAATGTTTGGAAAATTTAAAATCCTAATAGTTTGTGGGCAATCTGGTTTTAGACAACCAAAATCTGACGAGGGTAGTTGTTCCGAATTATTTTGGGGAAAGAAAATGAAGGCATAAATATAATAGAGATATAACAAAGAAATACACATAGATATGACAAGGAACACAATAATACAGAAAATCTCAGATTCTATTAATGACTATCTGAAATACAAAAGACTGTAAAATGAAAAAACACACAAGCTAGCTAGAGTGGTGGTATCTTATCTCTAAGAAGAGATGTTTCGGCTATGCTCATTCGCAAGAATATGATTACAATGAGGCTCCAAAGGAATTTTTAACATAAAACATAAATGAGAAAACCCTAAACATCCAAAACCCTAACTTCGGGAGATGAAACACCAAAAGGTTTGTGGGCCACGATGGGGGTAGTTGTATGTCAACTTCCCGAGGGCGTAACTTTTGCATACGATCTTCATTTGTGGTGCTCGATAAATCGTTGGAAAGGTATAAACAAGGAGTACATATGACATTAATCCTAGCATATACCTTTGTTTACATATTAGGCGCTACTAAGCCCAAAAGACGTTGTTTAGGGATTCAAAACGACCCTTGAAGTTTGGGACTCGAAAAACAGTAAAAAAAAATGCCAAAATGGAAACTGGTCTTTGAGCCAGTGGAATAGGTGGGTGGCCACTGATATCCACCTGGATAATTCCTCCCCCATTAGGAATTAATGGTATCCATTTTGTCAATTTCCTGCATCAAATGAGGAAACTTCTACTGAATCTAACTCCTGGTGAGCCACTTGCCCTGATGAAGAAACTACTCTGCTTTGACGACCCGATGGAGTTTGATATTCTACTGGCGGGTGTCATTTTTCTTGGTTTCCATGATCCAATAAAATATCACCTATTCGATGCAGGAAGGTTTGATTTATTTAGGGGCCAACTGTACAACCGCATCCGAGGTGTCGAGGAGAGGTGGAAAATATGGTCGAAGCAGTTCAAAATTAAATATCGGGTGCAAGCCTAGCAAAGGAGGAATACTTAATTCAAAAAAATTCTCACCCGCAACCTCGATGATGGTGTAAGGCTCATATATGAGTAGGTGCAACTTCATATGGGGTCCTATGAGGCACTCTTTCTACAAATGCAACTAGACCTTATCTCGTACTTGAAATTTGTGTGGTACCCGATGTTGATCACAACTTTGCTTGTAATTGGAATTGGATTTCTACACAATATCATGAAATTGGTTTTGGATGCACTGGATGTGCTCAATAAATTTGGCTTCCTGATTAGCATCAGTCTGAGCATGAGAGGAATCTTCCTATGTGACTACAATGGGTAGAGCTATGTCAATGGGGGCCAATGGTTGGAACCCCAAACACACCTGAAAAGGGCTGTGGCCAATAGAGCTGTGGAGAGCTCTGTTGTATATTTGTTGAACATAAGGAAGGATTTCATCCCATGTGCATGGATGTTTGTAATTGTACATCCTCAGGTTATGAACAATCATCATGTTGACTACCTCCATTTGTCCATCAGTCTGTGGGTGGAAGGCAGTCGATTTGGTCAGCTTGGTGTCCATCGTCGACCATAGGTTGGAACAAAAAATATCAAGAACCTACTGTCTTGATCGAATATATTAGTTTGTGGGAGTCCAAAGTGAACCCAAACATGTGTGAAGGAGAGCTTGGCGGTGGCCTTGGCTGTGATGCTCTTCTTGCAGGGTGCCAAAATTTCCATCTTAAAGAATTGATCGAAGACCACGAAGACACAACCATTTCCATGCTTGGTTGAAGGAAAAAAAGACATGTAGTCCATGGAGATGGACTCCCAAGGCATATAAAGAGTAGGAAGAGGGGTGTATAGCCCCTATTTCTTGATGGAAGGCTTGTAAATGATGTAGGCAGTGCATGATCTGATGTACTTGCGAACATATTGTCGAATATTTGACCAAAAAAAATGATTTTGCAGTACAATCACTGTCTTTTATACACCAAAATGTCCCACTGCCTGACTATGATGAGCTTCCTAGATCATCTTGGCACGCTTGCTTGAAGGAACACAGAGATGGATTAGATGGCATAACAATTCATCCTGGAGATGAAAGTCGGGAACCATTTTTCTCGCACTCAATGTCTGATAGGAAGTAGCGAAGTCAGAGTCATTATTGTATAATTGTGGCCATCTAGATGTCTCATGTCCACGAGAGTTAAGAAATGTGGTTAGCGCTGCCACCATGGGACGAATGAGGAAATATGAGACATGGTTGGTCCTACCCTTCTTGTACTTGATATTCAAGTGGAATTTTTGTAGGTACGTGGACCAATTCTAATGGAGGTTATTCTATAACTTTACTTGTGTTTGCATGAATTGCAGAGGCCCGTGATCAATGTGGATGATCATTTCCTTCCCCAGAATGTAATGCTTCCATTGTCGACATGCCTGCATAATGGAGTACATATATTTTTTGTCGATGGGGTATCTACGAACAACATCAGATAGAGTTTCACTGTGATAGAATATCATATGCCCATGCTGAGTGAGGATTGCACCGATAAAATAATATGAAGCATTTGTCTAAATCTCAAATGGTTATTGCAGGTTTGGCATAATGAGGACTGGTTCTAGTGAGAGGCAAAATTTCAAATCCTCTAATGCTTTCTGTTGGGGTGAGAACCACACAAAATTGGACTTCACACCACCCTTGGTCACCTAGCTTAGGGCCCAAGTGATATGAGAGAAGCCCAACAAAAACTGCTGATAGAAGTTGGCGAGGCCCAAAATGTTGCAGAGCTCGATCATTGTCTTCAGGGCCGGTCAATCGCAGATGAATTGGATCTTGTCTATATCCACATGTACACCTTGCTCATCCATGATGTATCCGAAATATTTAATTCTTTTCATGATGAAGGAAACATTCTCCAAATTGTTATATAACTTGTGTTGTTGGAGGGTGCCTAATACCTGTTGAATATGCTTGAAATGTTCATCCCAAATTTTACTGAAGATGAGGATGTCATCCAAATATACAACCATAAAGGAGTTTGTGAATGGATGTAATATATCATCCATCATCCGTGTGAATGTGTTCGGGGCATTAGTCAAGTCAAAAATCATGACCAACCACTCAAAGAGGCCTTCTTTATACTTGAAGGTTGTCTTCCACACATCAGTTTGCTCAATCGGCACCCGGTGGTATCTTGAATTAAGATTAATCTTACTAAAAAACTTGGCTCCCTTGAGATGATCATCAATCTAGGGAATTGGGTACCAGTTCTTGACTATGATCTTGTTCAGGGCTCTGTAATGAATACAATGTCACCATGTCCCATCCTTCTTCTGTACCAGAACAATTGGGGTATCACAAGGTGAGGAGCTTGGTTTGATGTTTCCCTTTATAATTACTTCTTGGATATGGAATTTGATTTCTTCATTCTCCATAATAGAACACATGTATACATGGCCATTAGGAAGAGGATCACCGAGTGTCATATCAATGGAGTGCTTTACTTGACAATGCACATGCACCCTAGTAGGTGAGGTGAATATGTCTTTGTACTCCTCTACTATTCCGTCCACTTGTTGCTGCTGGGAAGAGAGACCTTGTGCAGAGGTTTTGGTGGTTGCAGTAACCTTATATTCACCTTCTGATCGAACCATACATAGGAAAAATCTCTAGTTCTGATAGATCACCTTTTTGCACTACTTCGTGAATATCAAAGAGACCACAGTGTTTGGGATTGCCTCTGGTACCCTGTAGATTTGATCTTCCAAAGTAATAATGACACTACATGGCCTAGATTCATAAACACCATGATGCTTCCACATATATGGTTGTCCTAGAAAAACATCACAAACTTCAAGGGGGGAAACATCACACAATACTTTGTCTTTTAAGGGTTTGATGTCGTACTGCAGGCGACATTGTTGGTTGACATGAATGTCCCATCCCTGGTTGAGCCAACCGATGATGTATGGCTGAGGATGCAACGCCATTGTCAATTTCAACCTCTTGAAAACCTATGCTGAGATCAATTTATTCTGGCTACCAATGTCAATAATGAAATGGAGTGGAGTTCCCTTCATCCATATCTGTTAGTGGAAAAGGCGATCCCCTTCTTCAGGATCCTCCGGTTCCTCTTCCTAGAATTTTGTGGTAGTGATGGTTACACTGGGTTTTGCATCAATGATCCATTTTCCATTTTCTGGTTTTGAATCAAATTCCAAGTCAGCATCTAACCCTGGGGATTTCGTCTAAGCCAACAAATATTTTTTGGAGCGACATTCATGAATATTGTGCCAAGGGATTTTGTGGAACTCGCACCATTTTCCAGTGTCCTTCTTCGACTTCCCATTACCCTTCTTTGCTGGTGGATTTGGATGGTTATACTGGGGTTGGTCATCCTTTCTCTGTCCTTTGGCCTAGAAGTTAGGGCCACCCTTACCATAATTTGGTTGTTGCATATTTGTAGACCCAAACTCCCGCTTGTTTCGTTGCTTGAAATTCTGCTCGATTTTGAAAACATATCAGTAAGCGACTCCCAATGATGAGATGTCCAAAAAATAAATTTTGGTTTGTATGTACATGTTCATAGACCCATGGTATTTTAGGAATAGATGCGGCTTGAATTATTTGATACCCATCTTGGTGCGTAAGGTATGAAAATTATTGGTGAACTCTGGCACTGTTTGGCCCCTCTCTTGGTGCAGTGTAGTCCATCTCATGTATTGGTCATCATAATTTCCAATAGGGTAATATTGTTCCTTGAGGGAATAAAAAAATCCACCTAGGTGGATCCTAGACCAAACATTATAGACTTATCCTCAATATGTTGCTCATATTAAGTCTCTCACCAATCTCTTACATGAGGAAGGGCCTTAAGGAGCGTGAAGGTGATCTTTCACTGTTGGAAAAATTGTGGACAAATAAATAACCCTCTAGAAGATTTAACCATTTTTCCAAAGCGTTGACTTCTATCTGGCCATCAAATAAAGGAATATAAAATTTAAATTGTACCTTGAATGGTGTTGCACCTCAAAAGTGACTGCTGGTTAAAGGTGCCTTCATTGTTGTGGGCAACCGTCGAAGGATATGGGTGAAATTATCCATCATCTCGTTCCTTTGTCGTGTGAGGGATTCCTTGAGCAACAGTTTGAAAGGATATCCTATCCCATCATCCCTCTTTTATTCCACCATGGAATGTTTCTTGGGAGTGTGAGAGTAGTTTTCCTCAAGAGAAACAAGATCGATACCCAACTCTCTATACCCTGACCTTGTCGGGGACATGCACTAAGAACGACAAGGAGCAGATCGCTTTGATACCACTGATCCAGATTATTTTAGGGAAAGATATGAAGGAAGAAATATAATATATATGTAACAAATAAATCCATAGAGATATGGCAAGGAACACAATAATACAGTAAAGCTCAGATTCTATTAATGATTGTTTGAAATACAAAAGACTGTAAAATGCAAAAACACACAAGCTAGCTAGAAGGGTGGTATCTCATCTCTGAGAGGAGATGTCTCGGCTATGCTCATTCATAAGAATTTGAGTACAATGAGGCTCCAAAGGAATTTTTAACATAAAAAATAAATTATAAAACCCTAAACATTCAAAACCCTAACTCGAGAGATGAAACACCAAAAGGTTTGTGGGCCCCAATGGGGGTAGTTGATACATAAACTTCTCAAGAGCATAAATTTTGCATACAATATTCATTTGGGGCACTCGATACACCATTGGAAAGGTATAAATGAGGAATACATATTCCGTCCAGCCTAACATTTGCCTCTAGCTACATTCTAGGCGCTGCCGAGCCCAAAAAACATCATTTAGGGCCTCAAAACGACCCTGGAAGTTTGGGACCTGAAAAATTGTAAAAAAAACTGCCAAAATGGAAACTGGTCTTTGAGCCAGTGGAATAGGTGGGTGGCCACCGATATCAACCTAGATCAGCAGTGGGCAAAGAAGAATTACTCTTGGTCCTATAAATCTTAAAAGATAAAATCCCTCGACCATATGGATTACTAATGGAATTGTTTTTAGGTTATGATTTTGTGGAAGAGGACTTAAGGAGGGTGATTGAAAATTACATAACTATTGGAAAAGTCCTAAAAACCTTTAATATTAGATTCATAGACATGATCATAAACTTTGACAATCCCACTTCTTTTGATAACTTCAAACCCATTTCCATATGCAATTACATATATAGAATTATATCAAAGGTTATTGCAAGAAGATTAAAGTGCTTTTCTCAAGATAGATCTCTGGTGAAAATTTTGGATTTCTAGAGGGAAGATAGATCCATGAGGCATTAGGGGTAGCTCAAGAAGTATTGTAGACAATCAAGGTTTTGGTAGTGAAGGTGGACCTCTTCAAGGTATATGATAGGGTTAGTTGGCTCTATCCGAGGTTAATTCTAATTCACTTGGGATTTTTCTCTCAGTTTGTTATTTGGGTTGTGAATTGTATTGCATATATTCCTTTTTCTATCCTCACAAATAGTGCATCAACTCCCTTTTTCAGAATAGAGAGGAGACTAAGAAATGGATGCCCCTTGTCCTCTCTATTGTTTCTTATATTAGTAGAAGGTTTGAGTAGTCAATAGATGGAATCCATTAGGGTTGGTAATTTCAAAGGGAATAAAGTAGCCAATACTTTTATGTGTCCTGTTATAACCTAGGTCTGCATCCCTTACTTCTCCTCTTATTTGACCCTGCCTTTGATTTTTTCTTTTTTCTGGTTGGTTCAGTCTTTTTCCCATTACTAAGTATCTTGGTCCTTATTCATTTTTGAGTCGTTGCACATGTCTGTCTCTATTTCTCGAAGGATAAATATATGTTGGATTGGGTTCAAATTAATTCTCCTCATATTTTTCCATTGATTAATCTCACCACAGGACCACCAAGTCTTTTTTCATACAAAGGAAATACCCGTGGATAAACGTAGCTTCTCAGAACGGTCATATTTGGGCCAGGGTTGCTGAAATAAACAGGGGAAAGTTTCAATGGTGGAGATCTATCAAGCGAATCAGATTGAGGGCTATCATCCATTTGGGGTGTAGAATCGCATGGAGTTTAACATCAAGAGTCATTAGAACTCTTGAACTGCCGAAGACCCGAAGATAATATGGGCCATTCATCTACCATAACACTCGGCGATAGATCATCTACTTCGATGATTTTCACTTCGGGAGTTTTCCAAGAACAAACATTCAAAACTCCCGAAGAGCCAAAGACTTGAATTCCCAAAATGAATTAGGACCATACATCAACGGAGACACATGGTGGTAGATCATTTCACTCCGGGAATTTTCCTCCAAGAGATCTTCACGAAAAATTTGAAACTCCCAAAGCCCAGATATCTGAAGTGAATCTTGACCATTCGTTGGCCACGATATGCGGCAACAAATCACTCGCTTCATAGATTTTCCTCTGGGTGATTTTCAGGTTTCACTTTCGAAAGTCTCGAAGAACCAAAGAACATAAGTAAATCTAGACCAACCAACAATAATGACACGTGGCACTCTCATGAGGCTGGAAACGTGACACACTCATGAGGTAGAACACGTGGCACATTCATGAGGTAGGACACGTGGCACTCATTCTCAGTCATTTGGTTGTGACATTCACCCAATTCCACATGACACATGTCACCCTTCTCTCCAGGACAACTCAGCATCCGTGGAATCATACGATATCAGGTCACCACGTCACTTCGATGATTTTCCTCCGAGAGATGTTTCGTGTTTCACTTTCAAAACTATCGATGAAATTCCAAAGTGAATATGGACCATTGATCTCAGATCAACCAGAGCCGTTGATTCTTGCGGCAGGTAAATATCACCTAGATCTTGGATCATAATTATATCGATGACTATGTTTCATTGTGGGGATGCAAATTTCTCGGACGTTAATTTTCCAGAGAGGTCTCACAATTTAAACCATGGTTTTGTGTGAAGGGTACGTGGCAACTTATAGTGAATTGTGGGCCCAAAGGCAGTCTGAAACCAAACCGCCCTCAACGACTTCCACAATCACTCGCTTGTATGACACTGCATCACATCCACATCACCTCCACTCATCCCACTCATTACTCTCGCTCCTCTTGCCACCCGACACTTGTCCTCCACTCACACCACCTATATCCTTCATTTTGCGCCACCCACTCCATGCTCCAGATACCTCCATCGTATTCATGCCTCCTCTCACCTTGTGACATATGTCCTCATACGTCATATACCCCCACGCCCGCTCATCCCATCTTCCCATTGGACACCCGCCTCCACGATTTCCTGTTCACGACTAATCATCATAGTGAAAGTGAGGGGAAGAGTCGAGTACAATCAACTCAGACTGTGATTATCTTGTGAAATCTTAGACACAGACAAAGAGTCAGTCTCCATCACAGTTCACAACCAATTATCTCCAGTAGCCTCCAATAGCTCACATACATGCCATCTCTTGAAAACAAAGCTCTTCTTTGTCACTCCGAGGCCCATTTTTGGCCATTAATTTCCTTTATCATGTATCAGTTCTGTCTCAGAGATAGTAGTAGTTTTATTTTGATGAAGTCCAACATTTTCCTAGATTAGATGCAAGAGTGGTCTTCTATGTGAGATAAGAACCACTCTTGCAAATTAATTTCAGCATCTTAGTATAGTTGATAATTTTATTTACAAACATTTAGCTTAATTTAGGTCTCATTCCCCTAAGGACAAGGACCCCTGTGATTTTTCTTTAAATATTTAATTTTTGGATATTGTAAAGGTCAGAATTTTTGAGGAAAGAATAGAAATACAACAGATTGGTTGGACTCGTTTTATGCATGGATTAAATCTTTCTAGCTGGTGAACATATTCTTGATGACGGTGATTCGTTCAACTTCTTATGTGTTTTTATTCTTATCTTGAATACAATTTTGATTTGCGCAATGTGCTTTCATTTCCTTTTAGCTATTTTCTGACTTATTCTTACTGATATGCAACCTGTCAAACAACTAATGCTTTAGTGAAAATTCGTCTTTGCAACCTGTGGGAGTTACTGTGTTTTGATACATGTTGATGTCATGAAATATTATTTTGAGTATTGAACTTCTTACAAAAGATTATTCATTGAGTAGTTTGTTGTTTCTCTTTGTTTTCTATTATTTCATTGTTCTGTCTTTAGTGTTCCATCAACCAAGGAGAGCCCTCATCCTTATCATTCTGCAAACCCAACCTTTCCTTTGTCTTGATATAATAACTCTCTGACCAACGAACAAAAAAGTAAAGAAACAATCATTATTAACTGACAGCTGGCCTAGATTTTCCCTTTAGCAGTCAAGTGCAGACCTTAGGATCAACATCTTTTGGCACCATTGCTGGGGAACTGAGTAATGAAATATCTTTCCCTAGGAGAATGACATTGAAAAAATCTGACCTTTGATGGTGAAAAATATTAGACACAAACAAACTGTCATATTTCACCTGGCGACTTCACTTAGTAAAATTTAAAAAAGAAATGTTGGCACCCAGAAAGGGATTCAAAGGATCCAAATATGAAAACAGCAAAGCCAAGAAGGCTTATTATAACCCTGAGAATAATACAGTAGGCCTTGAGCTGGAAAGTCAACTAAGAAAATCCACTGTAGCTCAGATATACACTTCCCCCCCTCAAGGGAAAAGCTGCACACCAAGAGAATACTTCAAACCACCATCATGAGCCACTTGAATTTGCTAGCCCTGAGAATCATAATTCCAATGGGGCTCAAACATCTCCCATTCCTGATTCCACTTTAGCATCGAGTCCTGCATCCACTCATGTATCTCCCATAAATTTGCAAATTTCTATTGTTTAAGCCATGGTTGTTAATAGGATGGATGTCATAATTGTTGCCAGATATGCACCCTTAGTTCTACCTGTAGTTTTATGTGCACTCTCAACCATAGATTACATGAAATATCTGCCAAGATATAATGGGGAAGGTGAAATAACTATTGAAGAGCATTTGGTATCCTTTTACAGTTTTGCAGACAACTTCAACATTGATTATTTAGACGTGTGGATGAGGTTGTTTGTACGGAGTTTGGATGGGGAGTTCAGAAAATGGTTCAGGCTCCTTCCTCCAGCCTCCATTGTAGATATCGAGGCATGAGATGAATGTTTTATAAAGAAATGGGGAGATGAGAGAGATTATCTCTATTACACCACTGAATTTGGGGCTCTAAAGAGAAAGAATCGTGAATCTATTTCCGATTTCACCAAGAGATTCAACAAGATGTATGGTATAATCCTAGATGAAATCAAACCCACTGAAGCCTCTGCCAATATCAATTATTCTAATGCATTTGATGAATAATTCTCCCTCCTCCTGAGAGGGAGAATATCAACCACACTGTTGTCCATGCAGGAAGCAACCATTGAAGTTGAATCTAATATTTTGGCATCAGACAGATTAAAGACTAGACCTGATAAAGATAAGAAAAAATGGAGAGAGGATGCACGTACCTCCTCTAACCCAGATACATATGATCCCCAAATTGAGGAGATGACCAAGACTTTGAAGGATATGAATTCCGAGATATCTAAGCTAAAATGGGAATCCAAACAACCAAACATAACTTTTCAAGGGGCTAGTAATAGAAATCAGAATCAATTCAAAAGGCCTAATGACTTTCCTCAAGTAATGCAGAGGGAAAAAAGAAATGTTGATGATCAAAGGGTAGTTCCCCCTTTCCAAAACAATCATATTGAGGAGATAGATGCAGATGATGATGTTGTGGATGATACTATTGTGCTTTTCAATGAGACAGATTATTATACCAGTCACTTAACACAACAAGAATATGAGGTGGCACAATTCTCAAATCAATTTGATGATCAGATAGGGGAGGAGGGAGTTATCTAAGGTCAACCCAAGAAGAAATATGGTTTGAGGATAAGAAAGGGAGCCTCCAAGGCCACCACCTCTGATCAAGGAAAACAAGTAGAAGCTCCTCCCAAGACAAATCCGAATAAAGGTATGCCATCTAAAACTTAGTCATCCCCATTATCGAATCCTCTTGCCCCTGAAACAAAGGAAGATGATAAGCCACCAACCTCTTTCAGCCTGGAACATGAGGTAAGAAAAATAAATATTCCTGTCCCTTTGACATAATTATTAAAAAATGAACCTTTCAAGAAATCCGTCATGAAAGTTCTGTAACCAACTCCCTCTAGTGTATCCTCTAATGTCATCATTCTATAGAATGAAAACCTAGCCATTACTGTGGGCCCACACATTAAAGATGGATCTTATGCTTATCCTCCTTTCTATATATCTTTGAATATCCATGACAAGATCCTACACAACTGTCTTGTGGAATGAAGAGCCTCTCACAATGTCATGCCCAAAGTTTTTATGGAAGAACTAGGTCTCGAGATTACCAAGCCGTACCAAGACCTGTACTCCTTTGATTCTAATAAAGTAAAATGCCTGGGGTTGATAAAACATATGGTGGTTTCTTTAGCTCAGTTACCCATGAAGAGTGTAGTGATGGACATTATGGTGGTTGACATTCCCCCAAAGTCTGGCATGTTGTTACCCAGAACTTGGGCTAAGAAGGTTGAAGGATCATTGCAAATGAACCTCACGTATTCCACCATTTTCATGTTTGGTGGTGAGCACAAGAGCCTGTACAGAGAAGTCAGGTTAGCATACATAGTAAGTGATCATTAGAACCCAAGAAATTACCCCATTTATGCTGTGGAGGATGGGATTGGTTCCTTTGTCTTTCATTTAAATGATGATGAACCTAAAATATCAGTCAGCCAATGCAGAGAACAACCAATCATTGGTCAACAAAACAAGGTGTGGAAGATGTATTTTGATGGCTCTTCATCAAAATAAGGATCTGGTGCAGGTATTATCCTCATTTCCCCTTCAGAATAAGTAATAACCCTCTCTTATAAGATGGAGTTTGAGACTACTACTAATATAGATGAATATGAAGCTTTGGTATTAGGATTGAAGGTTGCCAAAGACATGGCTATTGTCTGTGTAGTAGTTTTGGTGATTCTTAGTTGGTCATCAATCAAGTGAGGAATATCTATCAAACTAAGAAACATAGGCTCAAGAAGTACAAAAATGAGGTATGGAACCTGATCGATAATTTATTTTTAGCATTTAACCTCTCTTTTATTCCCAGAGAATAGAATCATAAAGCTGATTCTCTGGCCTTAACTACCAGCACGTTCATGCCTCCCATTGGCCCAAATATTAAATATCAGGTGGAAATCAAACACAGGACAACCATACTAGACAACATAAAGAGCTGGCAGGTCTTTAGTGATGATTTAGAGCTGTAGATATTTATTCACACCATTGATGGATTCTCCAATATCTCCATTGATCAAGAAAGACAAGAAGATGAAAATGAGAAATTAGAAGATCAACAATCTTCTCATCTGCTGAAGATGGTGGTTGGTCATGATATTGTGGAGCTGGAAACCAATCATATTCCAAAAGGACTAGTGCATTTGGAAAGATTGTTCGACAATAATGATGCTTACAAAGGAACTTCCATGAACGGTCAAGAAGAAGAGGTGACCGAGTGAAATATTGGGACCACTGAGAGTCCCAAGATCAGCAAGTTGTCCAAAGCATTGGCTGCAGAACAAAAGGATAGGTATGTCAGTCTCATTAAAATTTTTGCTGATACTTTTGCATGGTCCTATGAAGATTTGAAGACATTTGATACTGACATCATCCAACACAAGATACCTTTGAAAACTGGCTCCAAGCCATTCAGACAAAAGATTAGACAATTTAATCCCATGTTAATGTTTATAATTGAGAAAGAACTAAAAAGGATGTTGGATGCCAAGATTATTGTACCATTGAAGTATTCAAACTGGGTGGCCAACCTAGTACCTGCAAGAAACAAAAGTGGGGAGATACGCTTATGTGTTGATTTTAGAAATCTCAACAAGTGTTATTTGAAGGACAATTACCCCCTCCCCAAGATGGACCATATTCTGCAGAGGATAGTAGGTTCGCACAAAATTTCCTTGTTGGATGGATACTCTGGTTATAACCAGATAGAAGTTTGTGAGGAAGATAAAGAAAATACAACGTTCACCACCCCATGGGGAACATTCATGTATAACAAGATGCCTTTTGGGATCATGAATGTAGGGGCCACTTTCCAGAGGGCCATGGACATAGCCTTCGTGGGGGAGAAAGAAACATTTATGGTCATATACCTAGATGACATTACCATTTTCTCCAAGTCTGATGAGGAACATTTGTAGCATTTGGAGCAGGTCTTCAAGAAATGTAGGAGGTATGGGATATCCCTGAATCCTAGAAAGTATCACTTTTCCATGCCAGAAGGAAAGCTCCTGGTCTGCATCATATCAATGGGAGGGATAAAAATTGATCCAAAGAGGGTTTTTTCCATTCAACAAATCGATATCCCCCAAAATAAAAAGGTTGTCCAGTATTTTATTGGTAAGACAAAATTCCTCAGACATTTTGTGCCTAATTTTTCTGAAATTCTGAAGCCCATTACTAACATGTTGAGCAAAGATGCTATGATAAAATGGTCCTTGGAGGAGAAATCATCTTTCCAAATGATAAAGCAAGATTTATTTTAAGCACCTGTATTGGTCAACCCCGACTACACCAGAGATTTCCTCATCTTCTTCTTTGCCTCAGATGAAACGATTGCTGCTGTATTGTTGCAGAAAAATGAGGAAGGGAATGAGTAGCCCATATCCTTTTTCAGCAGAGCCCTCCGAGATGCTAATCTTAGGTATGATATATTAGAGAAGCAGGCTTATGCACTGGTCAAAGCACTCAAGGCCTTCAGGGTTTATGTGCTACAGTCTAGCATAATGACCTTTGTTCCTAGAAACAATGTCAAAGAGATTCTTGTCCAGCCAGATAGCGAGGGGAAAAGAGGAAAATGGATTGTCAAGATGTTGGAGTATGATTTACACATAAATCCCACCAAGATGATCAAAGGGTAAGGATTGGCCAAATTGCTGTCAGAATCAAACTGCAAGGTGCTAGAGTTGCATCAAATCTTCACCCAATCAGATGCACCCATCAAACAACCTGGACAACACAATTTATAGGTATTTGAAAAATATTGGTCTTCACCTTGGTATAAAAACATCATCTATTTTCTACAATATTTTGAATTTCCACCAAATGTGAAGAAGACAAAGGCCAGGTCTCTCAAGTTGAAAGCCATCAAGTTCTGCGTTTCAAACCAGAACCTATATTGGAGATATCCTGCTGGCATCTTGTTAAGATGCCTTGATGAAAACAAAGCTAAAAAAGTCATGGAAGAAATGCACAAAGGAGTGTGTGGAGGGCACCAACATTGGAAGTCCACAATGCTCAAGATCCTGAGGGTAGGATACTACTGGCCCACCCTTTTATTTGATGTGTTTGCCACTATTAGAGCTTGCAATGAATGTCATATTTTTGAAGGGAAACATAATTTATTGTCATTGCCCCTGAAACCTATAAAAACCAATAGTCCGTTTTAGTAATGGGGGTTAGATTTCATAGGATAAATAAATCCACCCTCTAGTGGACAACACAAGTGGATCCTCACTGCCACCGACTACTTCACCAAGTGGATTGAGGATGTGCCACCAGGAATGACACTGACAAGGTGATCATAAATTTCCTGGAAACTAATATTTTTGCTAGATTTGGTTTCCCTAGTAAGCTCGTGACAAAGAATGCCCAAGATTTCAAGTCCAAAGCCATGATTGACTTCTGTGGCAATCACAACATTTCCTTGACACATTCCACACCTATTACCCTCAGGGAAATGGCTTGGTGGAATCATCAAACAAGACTCTCATCAGGATCACTAAAAATTTGTTGACTGAAAGAAAGAAATCCTGGGACTCCAAACTCAAATATGCCTTATGGGCTGACATGACCAACACTAATAAGTCTCTGGGAACCTCACCATTCCAACTTGTTTATGGAATAGACATTGTTTTTCCTACTCAACTCGGTATACCAGTCCTGAGATTCATGCAGGAGGATATTGAGGAGCCCAATGACATACAACATAGGATCTTCCATATTATAGAAGTTCAACAGAGAAGAGAAGCACTTGATCAGAGAACCGAGGCATACCAGAGCAAGATCAAATCATCCTTTGATAAGAAAACCAAGAAGGAAATTTTTCAGGAAGGTGACCTGGTTTTGAGGTGGGATGCCAGAAGGGATGACAAGCCCAAGCATGGTAAATTTGACAACCTTTGATTTTTCCCTTTTAAGGTGGTTTAAGTCCTGAACAATAACATGTTCATTCTGCATAATCTAGGTGATACATATATCTTTGGAGGCCTAGTAAATGGACGCTTCTTGAAACACTACTTTGTTTGAGGATGGGGGAAGGTCCGTCTTGTACCATAGACACTTTCCTTTATTGTTTCTTTTGATTAGTTAGTTTTCTGTGAATAAAGACTCCATATCCCAATATGGCACTGGGGTGGGGTTTCAGTTTTTAATTCAATAAAATGCATGGCCGAGGGACAGTAACAGATACCCAGGGTTGGTATAAAGAAACAAGGGTAAGTGATGAAAGGTAAGAGTAGTCATCTAATGTCAATGCACCGATCTATAGTTCTTAGAACCTGACAGGGACGAGATACCCCCAGTTGGAGCCAATGTTATAACCTAGGTCTGCATCCCCTGCTTCCCCTCTTGTTTGACCCTGCCTTTGTCCTTTTCCTTTTTTTGGTTGGTTCAATATTTTTCCCATTACTAAGTATATTGGTCCTTATTCATTTTTGAGTCGTTGCGCATGTCTGTCTCTGTTTCTCGAAGGATAAATATATGTTGGATTGGGTTCGAATTAATTGTCCTCATATTTTGATTAAACTCACCACAGGTCCACCAAGTCTTTTTGCATATGCAGGAAATGCCCGCGGATAAACAAAACCACTTAGAATGGTCATATTTGGGCTAGGGTTTCCAAAATAAATAGGGGAAAGTTTCAACGGTGGAGATCTATCAAGCAAATCAGATCAAGGGCTACCATCCATTCGGGGTGTAGAATCGCACAGAGCTTAACATCAAGAGTCATAAGAACTCCCAAACTACCGAAGACCCAAAGAGAATCTGGGCCATTCATCTACCATGACACTCGATGATAGATCATCTACTTCGACGATTTTCACTTTGGGAGTTTTCCAAGCACAAAAATTCGAAACTCCCAGAGAGCCAAAGACTTGAATTCATGAAATGAATCAGGACCATACATCAACAGAGACACATGGTGACAGAGCATTTCACTCCGAAAGATCTTCAAAAAACATTTGAAACTCCCGAAGCCCGGGTCTCCGAAGTGAATATGGACCATTCGTTGGCCACAACACGCAACAACGGATCATTCGCTTCGAAGATTTTCCTCTGGGCGATTTTCAGGTTTCACGTTTGAAAGTCCTGGAGAACCAAAGACCCGAAGTAAATCTATACCAACCAACAATCATGAAACATGGAAGCCTCATGAGGCAGGACACGTGGCACACTCATTAGGCTGAAAACGTGGAACACTCATGAGGCAGGACACATGGCACTCATTCTCGGTCATTTTTTTGTGACATTCGCCCAGTTCGACATGACACGTGTCACCCTTCTCTCCAGGACAGCTTAACATTCGTGACATCGTATGACATCAAGTCACCACGTCACTTCAACAATTTTCTTCTGAGAGATGTTTCATGTTTCACTTTAAAAACTCCCAAAGCCCAAAAGTCCGAAGTAAATCCAGACCATTGATCTCATATCAAGGAGAGATGTTGATTCTTGTGGTAGGTAAATATCAACCAAATCTCAGATCGTAATCAGATCGATGACTATGTTTTATTACAGGGACACAAACTACCCGGACATTAATTTTCCAGAGTGGTCTCGCAATTTAAACCATGGTTTTGTGGGAAGGGTACATGGCATATTATGGTGAATTACAGGTCCAAAGGAGGTTTGAATCCAAACCGCCCTCAATGAATTCCACAATCACACACTTGTATGACATCACGTCACATCCATGTCACCTCCACTCATTACTCTTGCTCCTCTCGCCATCCGACACTTGTCCTGCACTCACGCCACCTGTATCCTTCATTCTGCGACAACAGATCCATGCTCTAGATACCTCCATCGTATTCACACCTCCTCTCACCTTGTGACATCTATCCTCAAATGTCATATACCCCCATGCCCACTCATCCCATCTTCCCATTGGACTCCTGCCTCCATGATTTCATGTTCACGATCAATCATGACAATGAAATCGAGGGGAAGAGTCGAGTACAGTCAAATTAGACTGCGCTTATCTTATGAAAGCTCAGACACAGGCAAAGAGTCAATCTCTATCATAGATCACAGTCGGTTATCTCCAGTAGCCTCCAACAACTCACATACATGCCATCGCTTGAGTTGTCACTTCGAGGCCCATTTTAGGCCATGCAGTTCCTTATGCATGTATCAGTTCTGTCTCAGAGATAGTAGTAGTTTGATTTTGATTAAGTCCAACATTTTCCTAGATTAGATGCAAGAGTGGTCTTCTGTGTGAGATAAGAACCACTCTTGCTGATTAATTTCAGCATCTTAGTACAGTTAATAATTTGATTTATAGACAATTAGCTTAATTTAGGTCTTAGTCCCTAAGGATGAGGACCCATGCAACTTTTCTTTAAATAGTTAGTTTTTGGATATTGTAAGGGTCGGAATTTTTGAAGAAAGAATAGTAATACAACAGACTGTCTGGACTCGTTTTATGCATGGATTAAAGCTTTCTACCTGGTGAACATATTCTTGATGACGGTGATTCGTTCAACTTCTTATGTGTTTTAATTCTTATCCTGAATACAGTTTTGATTTGTGCAATGTGATTTCATTTCCTTTCATCTATTGTGTGACTTATTCTTACTGATACACAACATGTCAAACAACTAATGCTTTAGTGAAAATTCATCTTTGCAACCTATGGGAGTTACTATGTTTTAATACATGTTTGATGTCTTGACATATTATTTTGAGTATTGAACTTCTTACAACAGATTATTCATTGAGTAGTTTGTTGTTTCTCTCTGTTTTCTATTATTTCACTAGTCTGTATTTAGTGTGCGATCAGCCGAGGAGAGCCCTCATCCTTATCATTCTGCAAACCCAATCTTGAATTTGTCTTTATATAATAACTCTCTAACCAACGAACAAAAAAGTAAATAAAAAAATCATTCTAAACTGATAGGTGGCCTAGCTTTCCCTTTATCAGTCAAGTGAAGACCTTAGGACCAACATGTCCCACCTCCTCTTTGTGAATGAAATTTTCATATTTTGAGATGGATCAAGGAGGGGTTGTTTAGAAACTCAAATAAATCATAGAATTATTATTTTTTGCTATTGGAATGATTATAAATGGAGCAAAATCAACCATTTCTTATTGTGAAATATTTGACATAGACAACAATCATATCTCCTTTCTATTTCCTTATCAATTAGGTAAGATAGAGAGTGGAAAGAAATAGGTGTTTTTTAACTTATGCCAAATGATTACCTAAAACAAGATCGGAAATGGATGATTTCAAAGGTGGAAAAAAAGTTAAACTTACGGTGCAATTGTTGGTTTTATAGAGGGGGGGCATTTGGTTTTGGTAGTAGAATTCTTGGAGTCCATTCCAATATATTCGATGTCATTTTCATGGATACCTAAAGGCGTGTTAGAAACTATTAGGATATTGTGGTAAAAATTTATTGGGTTATATGTAAAGAAAAAAGATGCATCCCCTTAGTTTCTTGGAAAAAACCAACAGTGCCAAAGGAACAAGGGGTTGGAGGTTAAATAATATTTTTCTATTTTTCAAAGCTCTAACATCCAAGAGAATATGGAGGCTAATCCAAGGTAGTAGTGTGTGGACATAGGTGGTAAAATAGAAGTAAATTTCTCTAGAATTAGTTGAGGATTGCCTTAGGACACTTGTTAGAAAAACATAATCGTGGAGCTATAAAATAAAACATAGAAGATACACAATACAATAGAGACATCGATATACGTTGTTCACTTAGTGTGGGCTACATCCACCAAAGAAATTTTTAGGTCCTTCCTTTTTATTATCCAACAAAATGAAGGCATGCAACCTACAACACACCCGCTGTAACTTCCTCTTCTTTCTCGCACAATCTCCTCTCTCATAATACAATATTCACAATAATGCACAGTCGAAATAAAATTCCCTCATAAAATAGGGATTCCTTCTAGGAAAACAAAACCCTAACATAATCTCTATCGATAGATCTATGACTTAATGATGAACGATCAAGATTGACTATGAAATTACAATATACATTTACAAGACAATGTTTCCTTGGAGCCCGCAGGGGGGGAAATCCCCTCTTGAAACCCCCCCACATGGAGGGGTGTACAGTCTTCATGGGGTATAAACAAAGTTGAAAACAAATTTGAAAACAAAGGCTTTTGAATAAGGAAGATAATCAGGCTTCACAACCAAGAACACCAATAATAAGGTTTCACAATGTTTCCATTATTTGGAAAACAATGTTCTTCTCATTCCCTTTGGTTGGAAATTAGATTTTTTGGTGTGTGGGTAGGGGAACCAAGGTAAAATTAGGATTGGATGTGGAGAACATAACAAAATACCTCAAGATATGATTTTGTTTTTAAGGTCTAGAGGTTACTATACATTATCTTAGGTATCTAACTAGAATAGAACCTCCATTTGGTAGCAAAAATGGCTCAGTTCCAGGTAGGTTGGACTTAGGGACAAGAAAGTAGAGATTTGGGACATATTTGTTGGTGGTATTGATTATAGATTTCTATGGTTGAAGGAAGAAGAAGAATAAATAGTCTAATCTTTGAATCCAATATCTAGAGATTAATTCCAAGGATGGAATATAAGGCATCGATATTAGATGGAAATGAGGCACATTATGTTTGGTGGTGGAGAAAGGTTTGGAAATTTCAGTTCCCTTCAAATTCACTAATATTCACGCATCTCCTTCCAAACAATAAATTCATCACTTGGGACATACTATAAAAGAGAAACAACCCAGGTCCTAACTGGTGTTTCTTATGTAAGAATAGTGAGGAAACAAATCACTATCTAATAATGTATTGTCATTTTTCTAAATAGGTTTGGATGTAAGTTGAAGGTATAAAAAGTTTAAGAAATGTTTGGGTAGGAAATACAATAGAGGAGGCCTTGATAAATTTGTGTCCCGGTCAAGGATCTCCGATTCTCCTTGGCGTTATTGCACAACTCTTTGAAACTCCTCCTGAAGTACTTCCACTTGAAGTACATGATCTGTTGACATGTGTCCTCCTGGATCCGATGAACACTATCTACTTCGTCTTTTCAGGCTTCAAGAGTTTCAACTCCTGCACACTCATTCCTCTAGGAGTGCTTTCACCTGAAGAAAACAAATTTTCACCACGCGTCCCTCTGGATCTGATGGTCCAGGTATTCTTCATCCCTTTGGCGATTTCGCCTCCTCCTCGTCTACAAAATTCTGAAGTGCTTCCTCTCCGGAGTTGTAGATCTTGTGCCACATGTTCCTCTAGATGATGGAATGTCCCTAATCACTTCAAGACTTCGCAACTTTAGCAAGTCCACTCTCCTATGCACACAAAGGGTTAAGGCCCATGCACTTTACCTGGATCAGACGACTGTCGATCCTTGAGCTCATATCCAATGATTGGGATTTGTTTCCTCCTCAACACTCACCTTTTCTTTCCTGGACGCTGATCTAACGGTCCATACCTATTCCAACAATAGATCTGATGGCTACTATCGCTCCTCCTCCTGAGCCTTTTATTACTTCTGACTTGGAAGAGTTTGTAAGTGTTCAAAGGTTTTGGCCCTTGACCTTCCTCCTGCGAACTCGACTATATTGAGTCTCGTCTTCACTTTTTGGGATGCTATCCCTCTTGATCTTGATTCCTTTGATAATTTTGATCTCCCATGCACTCCTTGCATTCCTGGGATCTTGACAAACTCAGATCGAAGGATTTCTTTGAAATAAATTATTTCTGCACTCATTGCACTTCTCTGTACTGGTTCTTCAACACTTAGTCGCTCCTTGACTCTGTGCACTCCTTGCACTTGGTCTAAGTTCCCATCATTTCTTCTAAAATCCTCCGAGTCAATTTGAGACTCTGTCGACTCACTCCTTGCGTATAATATGCACTCCTTGCATATGAGTCCTCATAAGAAAATTGAGTAGAAGTTATCTAGTTTGTCATAGATTCATATGATCGACTTTGAGAAATCATACATAAAAAAAAATGAACTAAAACACACACATAATACACCATTCATTCAATCACACTTCAAAATGAACACTGTCTAAGGAATTTGAACAATTATGTTTGTTCTATTCATTCATGAAATAAATTACATAGTATTACAGTTCTTCACTGCCTCTCTGCTACTCTCTTCTACTCTACTACTCTGCTACTATCATCTCTTTTACAATACAACAACTAGTCTATATAAGGAGTGTATCCTTGAGCTCTTCTTCATCCTATTTGCAACCTATCCTATCAGTTTCTTAGCGATTACCTACTTTGTCCTATTACAATAACTATAAGTTATTTCCATATAAGAGATTTCACTCTCTATCTACAACTCCTTACAGTCACATAATACTTTACAAACAAGATATATTAAAAAAACGTTGTTTCCAAAACATCTCAAGAACTCGTTCTGTTTTTGAGTTAAATGTTAATTTGAAATTTTGTCATGCTGCGATGTCATATCCTTGCCTCCATGCTTGCTTCTTTGACTTTAAAGTGTTGGAAATACCAAGACGACTGAGAGGGGGGGGGTGAATCAGTTGTTACTGTGATTGAACAATTTTATGCCTATTAAAATGTTATTAACCTTCTTCAAGTGATCATCAAGATTATGCAAGTCATGAACAACACAAATAATAAAGACCAATGAAACACATGATATACACAGAGACATATCTTCATGAGGAAACCCATAAAGGGAGAAAACCTCTTCTTCTTGGAATGATAGGTAGTCTTTTAAGTTCTATACATCATCTTTCTTTGAGAACCAACTCAAAATGAGGACACAACCTCTTCTTTAGCAAGCTGCAACTTTCTGAGAGCACCAACTCTTTGGTTTCTCTAACACCCACTAGAAGGAAGCAAAAACTCCCTGAGTTTTTAGCACCAACTAGATGGAAGCACCAACTTCCAGCCACACATGCACCAACCTGTATAATGAAGAACAATGGTTCTCCCTTGCACCACCCTACCAACCTGGTTTTTCTGGCTGCAACCAGATGGAAGCTACAACTCCCTGTGTTCAAGCACCCACTTGAAACTTCAAGGACAACAGTCCTCCATAGCACCACCCTACCACCCCATTTTCTAAAAATTTTCTTGAATAATACTTTACAACAATACATACATTTCAATGTTTACCAGTTCTTCTTTGTTCTGCAATTCTAGTCTGGTTCTGTCTGTTCATGCTCGACTCCATTTGATGTTTCTTTCAATATGCTCTTCCTCTGTTCTTCTCATGCTCTTAGGTTCTTGTATAATCTGTTGTTTTCACCATTTCTTCTCTGTCCATCTTGTGTTCTTCATCTCTGCATATTTCACACTCTGTTCATGCTCTCTACTTGATTACATACAGTTCAATTTTTTTTATAGAGAAACAAAAACATTCCTCTTTCTCGACATCTTTCTTTTATTCATGCTCTCATCATCTGTTACAATCTACATCTCCAACATTCAATGTCGAGAATATCAGAATGATCAAGAGCCATGATACCAATTCCTAAGAACAATAATTCAACCGCTCAGGAATAATGACTCAGTTAGTGTAACTGAATCGTAATAGATCAAGAAATCATGAGATGAAACAACAACCCTTCAATCAGATTCGATTTGATCAATGTCGTTGGATTATACTCTGATGTGGAGCCTGACAACGTTAGCTCCTTCCCCCATCTTCTGGTGATGTGACCATGGGCGATGCTATCATGTGACCATGCAATTGTGGGCGTGACCAAAGGTGGTTTCAGGGAAACCCGCTTTTCTCCCCGCAATTCACTACGAGCCTCCACACGTCCTTTCTCCAAAACAATGGTTTTAATTGCAGCCTTCCTTCAAATATTTAAAGTTCACACACCTTCAATCCCCGCAATGCAATGGGACCGTCAATATCACGATATTGACGATGCTCCTGAATGGACAGATCAGATAGGACGATTTATTTCACGGAAACAAATCAATGGTCAGTTTTGATCCTTACACTCATCCTTTCATTGTTCAATCCAATGGCTAGGACTTAATCAAACATTGAGATGGACGACTTTCGAAACTTCTCCCTTTGGAACTTCAGGATTTCAAATTTTCAAACTTACACTATCCTTCCACTGTACTTATGATCAACGATTGAGATTACACTCATAGTGATCTTTCATATCGGACGACTCGTGTCCTTGTTGATGTGGTCTGCCACATGTCCTTGCTGAGGTGGTCTGCTGACATGGGTGAGATGTGTAGGAAGTGTAGTGGAGTGTGGAGGCAGAGTGCAGTGGTGGAGTGTGACATGTAGTGGGTAGTAGAGTGTGACGTAGGAGGTAAGCATGAGTGGTTTGTTGTTTTACTCGGGTTGTGGGGGGGTGGGGAGGGGGGCTAGGGGGTAAGTGGTAATGAGCGAGGGGGGTCCGAGTTAATAGGAAGGTGACATGTATGAGGGTACCACATGGAAAATACCACCAACTTGGACCCCCCCACGGGTAAAGGATGAAAGGTTAGGGGGATCTGATATGCCCTGTCAACTGTAGATCTGAGTGCCCAATTATCGGCCGCTGAGATTAGTGCGCCCTTTAACTTATCCCATCATTCCACTTTAGAAATATCTGATGGCCGAAGTTTACTTCAGATGATCCGATGGTCGAGGATTTATTTCGGCTCTTCGAGTCTCCAGGCTTCGGGTATTTCAAGCCTCAAACTGACGCTCTAGATCAGACAACCTAGATCCACTTCGGATGATCCGATGCTTGAGATTTAATCAGAATGATATGATGACTAAGATCTATTTATGATGATTGGATGATCGAGATTTACTTCAGCTCTTCAGCTCTCCAGGCTTCAGGGATTTCAAATCTCAAACTTAACAATCTGAAGTGATATTTTCCCGGAGCTTAACTTCCTCACATATTTATACCCAAACTAAATTTTGTTCGTCGATCATGATCCTAGATCGATGGCTCGACCTGTCTGCGATGCAAAAATTCTAGCTTATCTTATCCTTCCACTCGAAAGTGATCCGACGGATGAAGGGAATTCGGGTTTGATCTGACTACAGACGAACATTCAGATAATCAAATTCTCAACCCTTTAGCCTCGCTTATCCTATCCTTCAACTTTAAAATGATCCAACAACCAACGAGAATTTGGGTTTGATTTGATGGCTGACGGGTATTCGAATGATCGAGATCTCAGATATCATCCCTTGCTTATCCTATCCTTCCACTAATTCAATCTGACAATTGTCAGGTATTCCTCCTGAGCTTATTGTCCTTGCAAATCCATTGGATCTAATGGTTGCTGGTCCTTTGCACTTAGATCCAACAGATAGGATCTGTTCGTCTCTTTCACACTCATTCCTCCTGTCTAGACTCTGATCTAATGGTCCAGATTCTTCACAGTGTTCGATCAAATGACCACTACCACTCTTCTTCTGGAGCTTCTGATCTCTCAAACTTAGAAGGTTTTCTAAGTGTTCACGGGTCTCGAACTTTGGTCCTCCTGCAATTTCGTCACTTGGACATCGTCTGTACTTCTGGAAACCATTATCTCTTCTGAGATTTCTCATCCTTTGCTCTATCGAGGTTTGGTTCACTTCTATTCTTGCAATCAATGACAAACACACTCTTCCTATAAACATGCCAACAATCTCCCCCTTTGGCATTGATGACAAGCCTGAAAGGCTACACTGTTCTACTTAGACCTCCAACTGTAGCATCCAGACCACACCTTTTTTGCCCCTTTGACATCAATGTCAAAGAAAAAATGCTCCACCTGAGTTGTTGTAGTACCTTTTGGAGGTATTAGATATTCAACCAACACATACTCCCCCTAACAGGATGGACTCTCTTAGGTGAGAGAAGGGATGGCACCCATCTTTTGACGGAGATATTCAAATGTTGTCTTGGCTAAGGGTTTAGTAAAGATGTTTGTAATTTGTTCTGTGGTTGGAATGTAATTCAACTGAATAAGTTTGTTTGTAACCCGCTCTTTGATAAAATGATACTTTATTGGTATATTCTTAGTATTTGAATGGAGAACAAGATTCTTCAAGACACTAATGGCAATGGTGTTATCACAATGAAGTGGAATGGGATCAGTATAAGTTACCTTCACATCTACAAGAGTTTGTGTCATCCATAAGATCTGAGTTCAACAAGTAGCAACAACAATGTACTGTGCCTATGTAGTTGATAATGAAATAGATCCATTCTTCTTACTAAGCCATGCTACTAACAAATCACCTAAGAATAATGCACCTCCACTGGTGGTTTTTCTCTCATCCAAACAATTTTCCCAACCAACATATGAATATGTAGTTAATTGAAAATTATGATTTCTAGGATACCAAAGACCATAAATCATTGTACCCTTCAAAAATTTGAATATCCTTTTGACAACTGCTAAATGACTTTGTTTAGGAGAAGACTGATAACAACCTACCATTCCAACAAATTGCATTATATCAGGATGAGATGATGTGATTTACATAAGACTTCCTATCATTGATCGATATGTTCTTTGATCAACATCAGGTGAAATATTATCTTTACTGATCTTGCAACCAACCACCATAGGTGTGCTCACAGGTGTAGAATCTTCCATACAAAACCTCTTTAACATCTCTTTCAAATACTTTTCTTGAGAGATAAATATTCCTACAGAACTCTGATTGATTCATAAACCAAGAAAATATGCTAGTTCTCCTATCATGGACATCTCAAACTCAGTCTGCATTGAATTAGAAAACCACTGAGCTAAAGGGTCATTAGTGCATCCAAAATTAATGTCATCTACATAAACCAAAACAACTAATAAATCATCACCTTTAGTCTTAATGTATAGATTACTGTCAACAATACCTTTCTTGAACCCTTTGTCCTGTAGAAGTTTGTCCAATCTATGATACCAGGCTCGTGGTGCTTGTTTCAGTCCATATAATGCCTTTTTCAACTTACAGGCATAGTCAGGATTATCTGTCAGTGAAAATCCTTCAGGTTGCTCCATGTATACTTCTTCTTCTAGGTCTCCATTAAGAAAAGATGACTTAAAATCCATTTGATATACTTTAAAATTATTATGACATGCATAGGAAAGAAACATTCTGATGGATTCCAATCTTGCCACTGGTGCAAAGGTTTCATCAAAATATTGTCCTTCAACTTGTGTATACCCCTTATAGACCAATCTGGTTTTATTCTTAACAATTTGTCCTTGTTCATTCATTTTATTCTTAAACACCTCTTTGGATCCAATTACATTCTTATCTGTAGGTCTAGGAACAAGCTCCCAAGTATTGTTCTTCTCAATCTGATCCAATTCCTCATTCATTGATTTTAACCAATTTACATCTTCACTGGCTTCATTAAATTTCTTGGGTTCCACCATGGATATGAAGGCTATATGTGATTGCTCAGTGTCTTTGATTATCCTTCTCCTGGTTTGTACACCTTCGTCTTTCTCACCAATTATCTGACTTGCAGGATCATTCTTTTGAGTAATTCTGGAGGAAGGATTTGATGTTGTTTGCTGATTTGAGTCTGCCAGAGTATTTGTATCTTCATCTGACTCAGAGTCTTCTTTTTTTGATTCTTGGACCTGTTCATCTTCAACTTCAACTATATCCTCTGTTGTTGATTCAATATTTCTCACCTCTCTTACTGAGACTCCTTCATCAACTTTTATGTCAATACAATCAATCAATTTATGCAGCCTCTTATTATAGCATATGTATCCTTTACTGTTTGTATCACACCCTAAGAATATACCTTAATCATCCCTGTCATCATATTTGCCAAGATTTTCATCATTATTCTTGATATAACACATACTCCCAAAAAATTTAAAATGCTTGATTGAAGCAGGCGTTCCAAACCATAGTTCATAAGGAGTCTTGTCACTTTGTGGCTTAAGATGAGATTTGTTAAGAATATATACTACTGCATGAATTGCTTCTACCCAATATGTCCGAGGAATATTCCTTTCATTCATCATTGATCTTTCCATCTGCTGAACTGATCTATTTTGCCTCTCAACTACTCCATTTTGCTATGGAGTCCCTAGAATAGTATACTCTCTTTTGATCCAATGTTTATCACAAAACTCTTTGACGTCCCTTGAAATAAACTCTCCTCCTCTATCAGTCCTTACTACCTACAGTCTTTTTCCTGTTTGATTCTCATTCAGAGCCTTAAACACTTTGAATTTTTCAAATGCTTCAGATTTTTCTTTCAGAAAGCAACCCATGTAAGTCTAGATTAATCATCAATAATCAACATGAAGTAATTTTCTTTTCCTGTTCCTTCCTTGATGGTCCACATAAATCCATATGTACTAACTGAAGTGGTTTCTCTATTGATGCAAAGTTCTTAGATTTAAACTGTGTTCGGGTAAGATTTTCTATTTGGCAAGGTTTACATACAGAATCATATGGCTTTGATATCTTTGGAAGATCTTTTATTGCACCACTGTTTCTAAGTTTGACTAGATGATCAAAATTTAGGTGTCCAAGTCTCCTATGCCATAACCAACTTTCATCATACTTTCTTAAGTGACATTCTTCTTTTTCTTCTTTAAAAACATATACATTGTTTTATGTCCTTATGCCTTTAGCCACCACTTGTCCTGAGTTTACAAACTTCATCTTACAATATTTGGAAGTAAACACCACTTCACATCCTCTGTCACACATTTGACTTACACTAAGAAAATTATTTTTCAGCCCATCTACAAGCAAAACATCCTGGGATTTTCCTTTGCCATTAGTCAAACTCACCATCCCTTTATCCTTGATTTTACCTGGTTCATCATTTCCAAAGGTCACATTTCCTGTTTTACTTTTACTTATAGAAAAAACATATCCTTGTTTGCATTCATGTTCTTGGAACATCCACTGTCTATATACCAGGGGTTATTTTTTTTTTGGAGCTGAAAGTACTAGACCACATTTTTCACTATCTTTATTTTTTCATGTGTTGACATTTCTGGCTAAGGGTTTTATCCTTGAATCTGCTTTGTAATTCCTCAGATGGTAGTTTGCAATTTTGTGGCCGAAGTTATGACAATTATAACATTTGAGCTCATGGTGCAATAGTTCAAAGTGATTGGTGCAACTTTGTCTACTCATTGACTATTTAGTTCTATGTTGCAAAGATTGCTTATTTCTTGATCTCCTCAGTTGCGTGTATCTAAAATTAATTTGACAATTTGCAATCTTATGACCAAAATTAGAGCAGTGAAAATAGTAACAATGGAAGAAATTTTGCTACCTGAAGGATTGCCTTCTTCTTGGAATTTGTTGCTCCATATTTTGATATCTTTGTTTTTGATCAGGGATCATCTTGTCTTTATTAGTTTTTGGTGGCGGAGTACTCACATGGTCTGATTGTTTGTTGACTTGGAACTTGATCATCGTTACTGACTCTTTGCTTTATGGATGTTTGCTGCTTGAACCACTTACATAGCCTAAACCAGTCTTCAACAAAGGAGATATTTGTTTGCTTAGAATGCCATTTAGTTCTGCTGAGGCTTTAATGCTTGGAATATTTTGGAGATATATTTCTTTAAACTTCTCCATCTCTTTCTTGGTTTTTACTACCTCTTCTTCCAAGGCTTCACATCTTTCCTTCTTCTCTGATAACTACTGTCTTAGAATGTCCTCTATTTTCATTGCCTCTTCTAATTCAACTTTTAGCAAGGAAAAGTCTTCATCATGTTTTTTGTTGTCTTTCTCGAACTCTATCGACAATTGTTTTTTCTTTTTCTTCTTAAATCCGAGTCTAGCAATTTCTTCTAGGGCACTGATCAGTTCTCCTTCCAAGTCAACCACATCTTCTTCATCATTAACATCACTTCCCATGCTTTCATTATCATAATCCTCTTTGTCCATAAGAATAAATTCATTAACCTTATCTTCACAAGAAGAATCACTATCTGTGTCTCCTGAAGAGCCATCATTGTTTACACATAAACTTTTCTTTTTACCAAATCTCTTGGATTTGTACTTCTCTTCACCTTCAGAGTTCTGGTCCTTCTTCTTGCGTGGACACTTAGATGCAAAGTGACCTATTTTTCCACAGTTAAAACATTTGAAGGGAAGCTTTCCTGATCCTTTCTTTAGTCTTCTCACAAATTTTGCTTCAATTTCATCAGGCTCAGAATCCTCATTCTTATCTGCATTAAATGATGATTCTCTAGAGGTGGGTTTATCCTTACTAATACTCATTTCATAAGTAGTTAGAGTTCCTAGAAGTTGATCAATAGACAAAGTCTTAAGATCATTTAGTTCTTCTATTGTAGAAACTTTTGAATTAAATCTATTTGGTAGAGATATTAAAATCTTCTGAACTAAAAATACGTCTTCAATCTTCTCATCAAGACCCTTCATGGAATTCACAAGCTCCTCAACTCTTAAGAAAAAAATATTAACTGTTTCATCCTCATTCATTTTTAGTTGTTCAAACTGTAATCTATAGGTTTGAATCTTGGCTTCCTTTATCTTCTCATTACCTTCATAACTGTTAATGCGTTTGTCCCACATTTCTTTGGCAGATTCTAAATGCATAACTTTTACAAATTCTGCTTGTGAAAGCCCACTCATAATAGCATTCATATCCTTAGCGTTGAAGATAAATTCTAGCTTGTCATACTTATTAGCTAATACAACTGTCTTTACATAACCAGTCTCTACCGCATCCCAAAGATCTGCACCTAAATCCATTATGTAGGTTCTCATCCTAACTTTTGAGAAGGAAAAATTTGTTCCATTGAACAAGGGGGCCTTATTGGTTGAAGTTCCTGTTGATATTGAGAGGGGGGTGAATCAGTATCAAGTAAAATTTAAAACCTTTTTCAACTTATACTTAAACCATTCAACTATATCCAATGAGCAATGAACAATAGTATAAGAGCTACACCAATACACCATGCACAATATATGATAAATAATCAATAGTTTATTGTTCAAGGGAAGTAATGACTTCCAAAGGTAGCTACAACTTCCAAATGTAGAGGGAGGGATAAACCTCCAAGA
>JZKD02S2434211.1:1033270-1086844 GCA_000966675.3 Picea glauca
AAAAAGGTAATAGTCCTAATTGATTCTGGCAGTACTCATAATTTCATTCACTATAAATTAGCCAAAGCTCTCAATTGCTTTGTATATCTAGCGCCCGAGTTTCAAGTAATGATTGCAGATGGAGGAACTATCAATTGCTAAGGAAAATGCAATAAGATCAATATTACTATGGGGGAATATGTAATGAATAGTCCAATCTTTGCTATACCCATGGGTGGTGCTGATGTTGTACTAGGAATCCAATGGTTATAATCATTAAGAACAATGGATTTTAATTTTCAAGAACTTTTCATGAAATTTTCATTGGAAGGAAAATAAATCGAGTTAAGAGGTATCACAGGGAAAACTGGTAAGGTGATAAGCTCTAATGGCATGACAAAATTATTGAAAAGGGGACATCAAGGCGTTATTGCACAACTATGCTCACTAGATGTTCAAACATCTAAGCCATATATTCCTCAATGTCTCCAAGCGATCATTGATAAGCATTCCAAAGTATTTGAAGATATTCCCAAAGGTATTCCACCCACTTGAAATCATGATCATGAAATTCACCTAATTCATGGGAGTGTTCCTCCTAAAATCAAGCCATACAGATACCCTTATGCCCAAAAGAGTGAAATTGAGCGCATGGTTGAAGAAATGTTAGAGGATGACATTATTAGTCCTAGCCAAAGTTCTTACTCTGCACTAGTGGTAATGGTATTCAAGAAATATAGCTCATGGCGTATGTGTCGTACTCATGAGAAGTATAATTGAAATAACTTCCCTCTTTTTCTATTTGTCTTCTATTGGCAACAACATATGTGTCCTACCATTTTTTTCTAAGTTATAGGTATTCTTCCTCACATCATGAATAACGTTTCTGTCAAACTACCATGGTCTCCCCAATAAAATATGACAGACATCCATAGGAATTACATCACATAATATTTCATCCCTATAACCTCCTATTTTAAATTCAACTTGGCATTGCTGAATTACCATTACTTGATGTCCTTTCTACAACCATGATACCTTGTATGGGATGGGATGTGCAGTTGTCTCTAGCTCTAGTTTCTCCACCATCTCTGTGGATACTAGATTTTCAGTGCTCCCACTATCTATGATCACCTTGCAAACTTTGACTTTTGTCTTGCAAGTAGTTATGAACATATTTGTTTGTTGAACTGGTTCTTGTACCTCCTTCTCTGGTTTAAGAAGAACTTTCCTCATCATGAGGTTCTTTCCTCCTTTTGCTGCTTCTGCTTCCACATGCTTCTATGCGTCAGAAGCTTATGCTTCTCCTCCCTTAGTGTCTTTCTTCTTATCAGGGCATTCCTAAGAAATGTGCCCTGTCCTTCCACATGCATAAAATCTAATTTGACCTCCTCTGGCTCTTCCTCTTCCTCTAGGAAAAGAGATTCTTCCTCCATGTTGTCCTTCCTTAAAACTTCCACATTTTTCAGGGTGACTATGTTGTTTCCCAGCTTCATGCTTTAGTTTCTGGAACTTTTCTCTACTGGTTCCCTTACCTCTGCTTGAATTTCCTCCTCTGTTTCATTGGATTTGTTTTCTAGCCAATTTCTCTTCATCTTTCAAGGCTGTTTGATAAGCATCTTCAACTTTATTAACTGACATCATGATGATTTCTTCTTGTATTTCATATCTCAGTCCATTGATATTCCTAGCTATTGTTTTCATCATCATTCTCTTTCTTTCCAGCCCTGATGTTCAATCTATTAAATTCCTTAGTGTATTCCTTCACTGATAATATTTTCTATCTCAGGTTCTACAATCTTCTTAATAGATTGATTTAATAGTCATTTGGGATAATTTTTTATTTTAGCTTGGCTACCATCCTATCCCATCTTTTAAATTTCTGCTTTCCCTTGCATCTGCGATCAACTTGTAGTTCATCCCACCATAGTGTTGCATGACCCTTCAGTCTTTTCACTGCATGATTCACCATCTTATCTTCTTCGATATCTTCATAATCGAAGTACTTGTCCATAGCACGTACCCAATCCAACAATTCTTCAACTTCTAAATTGCCTTCATACATTGGTACCTCTATTTTTTCTCTGGATCCTATTCTTGAAACAAATTTCAATAAGCGGTCTTCTGCAACATCCTCTGCTACATCTTCTTCGACCACTATCTCTTCACTTTCAGAAATTTCACTGATATCTCCAGTGTCTGGTGCTCTCCTCTGTGCTGTTTCCATGGAATCCAATCTCATTCTAAGTCGCCTCATTTCTTCTTCCATTTCTAGATTCGATTTGCATCTTCTGGGTGGCATGATTCCACTGCCTCACCTTCTGATGTCTATAAACATAATCAACTCTTGATACCACTGATGATATCAATTTATCTCTTTTCTCCTTTGTCTTCTATCTGCAAACAAATTCATTAGCTTTGATACCACCTGATGCAACCCCTGTACTCTCCTTCGGTCTATGCGACCTCCTGGTCAAGGATCTCTGATTCTCCGAGCCAAGTCAACTCTCTGAAACCTTGATGGTATCACTTTGTAATTAAGCACAGGTCCTTTTGGCCTTTTGGTGTAGGTTCTATGACACTGCAACCTCTCCCTTCGTGTTGCTAAACTGTCAAGTTTTAGGCACTAGATCCTTTTCCATTAGCCCCTTCTTGGATGTGACCTTGGGCTATGTCCTCATGTAGGCACAACCAAGAGTGGTTTGAGGCCACACTGCTTTTCTCCCCATAATTCAATACCAATCGCCATGTGTCCCTTTGGCAATATCGTGGTTTCAATTGCGGCCCACTCTCAGATTTTTAAAGTCCAAGCGCTTTCTATCCCTGTAATTAAGCGTGACCATTTATATTGTGATCTCGGTCAATACCTCTTGACTAACGACTAATATCTACCTCCTTTCCTTCCTCCTCTCCAGAGCACAATCTCCCATATTTCCACAATCTATCGACGCGTGTCCCTTTCAATCAACGATCGTGATTTGCTTCGACAATTTGGGCTTCGACAGTTTCAACTCCTTCCTTCAATTTCTCCCGGAATGTTTTCACCTAGATTTCACGATCTGTCGAAGCGTGTCTCCCATAGATCGACGACTGTGATTCACTTCGGGTCTTCGAGCTTCAGAAGTTTCAAACTTCTAGACTCGCTTCCTCCCAAAGTACTTCTACTTGAAGTACATGGTGTTGTATCCTTTTTGTCACCTAAATGAGAAAAAGAAGGACACTTATAGGTTTAGTTGGGTTATCTAGACAGGACATAAATGAGTGCAAGAGTTAGAAACATCAAGCACAAGAAATAAACAAACAACTAAGCTAATAACAATTAAAGAAACTAAACTAAAGTGCATAAGGAAAATAGAACAAAAGAAAAACCGATATTAATTCCACCAATAGATAGATTGTATTAGTGGGAAAACACCAAAGAGAAAGGGAGACTTATGGGTCCCCTCTTCCTCCAAGGGAGGGATATTGAACCCCCAATGAGAGAGCTCTTCTTACAAATATCAAACTAAAAGGAAATGGTGAAGAAATCCAAAGCTTATTCACTCAAGAGGTGATGTGAATAGCCCAATGAAATGGTGTTTATATTCTCCAACGAGGAAAGAGGTTCCTTGCAGGATAATAGAGACAACATAACAATACAAATAGATTCTTGGAAATATAGTGCACCCATGGCCTCTTTTTATAGCAAATCTTTGAGGCATTATCCAACCGCTCTTTAGTGTGAACAAGGGGACCTTTAGGTCTTTGACCAACTCCCCACTCGGATTCAGATCAGATTTGGGGGTCAAATAGACTTTGGAGATGAACCAGAAGTGGGTGGGAGGCTGAACAAAATCATTAATGTGCCATTTTGAAGTGTGCGTGAATTTTTGCATCCACAATCGTGCATGTGCACTTTTCTGGCATTTTCGACTAGCGCACGTGCACGTGCTTCCTTTGCATTTTGAGTGCATTTTGATTTTGAAACCAATTGTATAGTTTGTTCCCTTTGGAAATGCATTTTTTGGACCATGGGTGAACTAATAGGTGTTTGTAGATGTTGGATTTCTATAACCATTTGCGGATGAAATTTCAGTGATAATAGATGCCCCTTGATGTGTGAGGTTAGGATCATACGTATAGCCAAAATACATCAATGGTTCTTCTACTGAGAGTACCTTTGTAAGAAAGAGTGTTGAGAGAAATTTCAAGAGTGACCCATTGGAGGGAGAGGGGAACCTGTGGGACCCAAACCTTTCTCTAGGTGTGGAAAAATAAAACTGTGTACAAACGAGGCAAGCGTGCCCCATGCTCGTGTCATGTAACTCAAAAATGTGTAAGACAATCACTGAAGTGGTATGTTGACGTAGATAAATGCAATGCCCTTCGGGGCAGTTTGATAATGGAAGAGGAAGATTCTGATGGTGAACATACTCTGAAAAGAGGTGATGACACCTATAAGAAGTGTCAATAATTCATGGGCATTGATAGCCCAACAAATTTCAAAGGTCCTTGAAAAATATAAAAATAACTGCAATAGTCGCAAAGTAAGACCCACCGTAACATGAGATAAAGTTGAAGTCGAATGTTATGGGGGTTAACGATAGTAGAGAACAATGGTGTTTTAATCTATTCCTTCTGAGACTCCTCATTGTAAAATGAATGAGAGTCAAGATATTGTTGCCCTCCTGGAAACTATGCTGATGTCGACATAAAGGGAGACGTGACTCCAAGAAGCAAAGGGATTCATGAAATCCACTGGATGAGATCAAGAACTGATGAGGTGCATGGACGAAGTCAAGATGTGGTGAGACTCAAGACTACCCTTGGTTGGGGATATATGTGAAGGATGAATGGTAGCAACCGTGAAACTGAATCTAGCATCAGGGGGACGACTAAACGTGGGTTAAATGGTGATAGAGGCATAAAAACGTGGACAAACTTGGAGATCGTAGGTACATGGACTGTGGGATACTAAAGGTTTATGGATGATGTCAACAAGAGTAGAAGATAATGAATTCCCCAACCAAGGGTGACATAGGTTTCTTTTCCAAAAAAAGAAGGTCGCCAAGGGTGAGAACAAAAAGCTATGTAAATGCGGGAAAACAAAGGCTTTGTACAATTTCGAAATGAATAAAGAATAATTTGGGATAAGTGTGCAGCTACAGAAATAGGTGCTCCAGTGCAAGATGGCTTGGCCTGTGAGGGCACAAGTTGTGTGGAGAACTGGTGGAGGGTGGGGGCCCCATAGGTGGGTTTCTATATGAGGTAAATGAATGAAGGGGAATTTGCAGATGAGAAAACTGATTGTGGATGAAATGGAGGGTTATTGATACTAGGGAGACATAGTCAAATGATAACCAGTATGAGATGTCTTGGGAGTCCATTGGGAAAGCTAGAAAAATGAGGAGAAGGAGTATGTGGCTGATTCTCGAACATGAGTAAGACTATCGGGACTCCCATCCCTAGGGGGTGAAAGCAGCATGAGTGTCAAAGTGACACAAAGGGGACTATGAATGGGACAACTCATGAAAGCGAGAATGCTACCGAGTGACAATACTGAAAATGCAGCGGAGGTGAGAATACCACAGAGTCGGATGGGGGGATCCTAGAGGCGAATGTCGGAGGGTGTGATTGGGAGATGCAATGACTGTTAGGAGGGAATGAATACATGTTAGTGTCAATCATATACTTGAAGGGGCTACGCTGGTGTATGATTAAAAAGTAGCTGAACTCATGAAAATGGAATACCCAACGTGAACAATATTTGTAGATAAAGAACATATAATAGTTATTCAATAATTTTGAACATGAGTATTCATACTTGGGCGTGATGTGAGAAAAAGGCTCCCCGGGGGTCGAGGATAGATGGTGATCTGTGGAATGTGACTGTGTACGTGGCAGGATCCCAATCCCATGGATGAAGACATATCAAAAAATAGACACTCAGAGCTCCTGTAATTGAGGATGGAATTTTGGCAAAAGGGACTATATAGAGCTGTAGGGTCCACATTGCCACCTCATTTGTACCTACTTCTATAGTGAGTTGATGATATGTTTGAGAGGCGATTTGGAGATTCTGGGAGTTCAAGCCAACTGATTAGGGGTTTGCGAGATCTAGGTTAGTGGTCGTATCCTCCTTCACAGTAAATAAGATTTTATTTTGGGCAGGGCCATACAGGTAGCCGTACGGAGGGATTTTGTGAGAGTGCCCCCCCCAGTGTGCAGGTGATCAAAGGATTTCCACGCTTGGGTGCACGGTTGTAATTGGGAAAACTGCACATGGGGGAACCTGAATGGGGAAAATAGGTGCACATTGGATGCATGCATGTTCGAAGCATAGCTGCGCATGCATGCACGACTATTTTTTTGACAGTTGCGCATGTGTGCGGAACTGTGTAGCGGACAAGACGCATGAATGCACATATTTACATGTGATAGGGGCACATGCATGTGCCCCTATGTCATTGATAGTTGGTCATGTATGTGCAACTATGGGAAGAACTTGAGCGCACGTGTGCACGTCTGTGGGGAAAACAACCGTGCACCTGAGGAAAAGCTTAGGGGTGTAAAAAACTTGTCTTGATATTTTGGTGTTTTTATGGGTTGTGTTGTTTGATCAAGTACTGTTTATGTGGATGCAAGTGACCAGTTGAGGATGTTAGTCCACTGGAGAGAGAGAGACAGGGCATGTTTGAGAGAGGCAGTTAGAGATGAGGAGCCTAGTGTGCGAGGACCTTTGGTAGCCTGTAGGATGCTAAAGTTCTTTGAGTGCTCACTATTGCGGGAACAAGAGTACTTGCTACAGTTTTTGATATCTATGTGGAGCGCTGATCTACAATGTTTCATTGTGCAGGGAAAGCAACTCACATTCTCTGCAACAGAGGATGTGTATTTCTTGACTAGGCTCCCTTTTCGAGGAATCCCTCTACCTGCTGAGCCCATGTTGCTGGGGGATGGACAATTGGCTCACTTGGCACATACATAATGTACCGGGGAGGACTTTATCTCAGGCTTGGTGGTGAGGATTGGGGTGATGGACGCCCTTATGCATCATTGTATTGCAACGATGATTGTGAGGGTTTATGGATCCCTTGCTACTCAGTGGATCAATGGTGGTCAACTGATGATCATACAGAGACCCCTGAGTGGAGAGCATTTTGCTTGGGGCTTGATGCTACACACCAGGATGATTGGGTAGCTTAACTGGTTTTAGGCTGTCGACTTTGATGATTTTTCCTTTGGGTCTATCTTGGTGGCCTAGTTTTTGGAGAGGGTGCCTATGCTGCGCCTGAGAGTTTTGTTGGATGTGGGAATGAGAGCCACGATTGATGTGATGGGCAACGATCCTAGTTCGACATGGTGGTGGGGAGGGTGGCCATTATTTTACGGCTGAGTTAGCACGTGTGTGGCATCAGATGCCACAGATAATACTATGATATCTGTGCAGCGGGATGGACTACCATCGAGATCCTGATATGGTTTTACCTCCTAGAGAGGTTTGGGACCATAGAGGTATGTTGATGTATTTGATGATTTGATTTTTTAGATAGTATCACATATGCTTTATGTATGGATGGATGATGATGATATCTATTGTTTGTTGTGTGTGCAGATGTGGGGCCCTGAGGCTGGGAGATGGAGCTGGTTAGAGTGTCGGCTCATGAGGGGCCAGTGAGACCGCCGCGGGAGGATCCACAGGTAGGCGAGATATGTTGGAGGCACGAGGAAGGTTTGAGGCTAGAGGATGCAGATAGAGCTGGCATGATCCAACTTTATGATGACCATGATGCAGGGTCTTCACATGCACCTTCTTCTGAGGCCATCGGGGTGTTTGAGGACTTTCGCCGTCGATTAGAGGCGGTGTTACAGGGAGTGATCGAGGGCATGTGGACCTAGATCTAGGACGAGGGAGTCCTGGAGCAGTGTGTGGGCCTTCCGATGGAGTTGTGGACCCTGATCCATAGATTAGCGGTAGTGGCGACAACGATGACAGGGCGACTACCACCTGGACCGGGCGGACCGCCAGCTGGTGGGGCCCTGCCTCCTGACACAGGACTTAGTGGAGGTGCTCTAGCGACACCATGAGTGCTTGATGTAGCGATTTTTGTTTATAGAGGCTTGTGAGCCCATGTGTATAGGGTAGTGTGACATGTATTTTTGTACCTATAGGGATGAGGTGATTCACTAGCCTATGGGTGATGTACATGTTATACTATTTTGGTAAACATTGATGGCCCTTTGATCGATATATATATATATATATATATATATATATATATATATGGATGTACATTGTTTGGATCTTTGTGATGCTCACATGAGATGATGTTTGGTGATGTTTTTTATGATGTCTAATCTATATGTTGTGACCAAATTTCGATGGTTTATGTATGTGTAAAGGTAGCTTGATGTGATAAATGTCAATCTAACACTAGGTTAGCCATATTATCTTCTATTTGATTACATTGTCGTGGAATATGGGTAAATGTGATTGAATCAAAATGTCAAGATAAAAGTATAACGTGCAGGTATTTGTGGAAGAGGCATGGATCACGGACACAATACACATTGTTGAGCTGCAGGACGATGAGCTAGGAATCTAGGAAGATGCTAAGGTGGCGAATGTGACTGTGAGTGGCCTCGGTAAGGAGACTAATGAAAATTGTGTATTCTTCTTGGTTGTTGGTTGCAGAGCCCAAACAGATGTCGTTGGAGTGAAGTAGTTCATGTGAGGGGGAATAGAGGGCCCAAGCGGGGAAAACAAGATTCTGTGTCCAATGGCTAGCTCCGTCAATGTAACCGATGTGGTAGGCCAATGGAGGAGGAATTTGTCAATAACACAAATGGTAGATCATCCATAAGGCATGGAGGGAAAAAAAGAAGATTAAAAAATGCTACAAAAAGTGTACAAAAAGAAAAATCCTAGTGTAGAATGACTATGCTCAGGCCTAAAATTTCTTTAAGTACAACCCATTGATGGGTTCTTTGAGATGGTAGACTTCGGGAGAGACCAGGATGTAGGCGCCTTTAGTGAGGCAGTGTTGAATGATGTAGGGACCATGCCATAACGACTCAAATTTTCCATGGACGAGGGTATCTTGGGCAATATCGTAGGTAAGGACGAGGTCTCCTTCGTTAAATGAGCGAAGGTTGACATGGTGGTCAAAGGTGTACTTTGACCATTTTTTGGTTGCCTCATTGTTTTGTAATGAAGACTGATTGTCTTCATATAGTGACTCTAAGTTCAACAAGTGCTGCTCCATTGGAGTAGTGTTAGGTAAAAGCTCAATAACGGTGTGTAAGGTGGAAATTTCTCACTCGATGGGGAGAGTGGCTTCGATCCCATGGAAGAGATGGAAGGGTGTAAAACCAGTGGAAGTTTTAACTACTGTGCGATAAGCCCATAGTGTTGAAAACAACATATGATGCCAATTGGTCTTATGTTTGTTGACAATACGCTACAACATGGTTTTAAGGACCTTGTTGACCACCTCTACCTGTCCATTCGAATGAGGGTAGTATGGGGAGGTGAACTCATGGGAGAAGCCTAACCTTGAGGATATTTTGACAAAGTTCTCATTCTCAAATTGTTTCCCATGATCGAAGACTAACTATGGTGGGACTCCAAAGCGGGAAATGACGTGATTAAAGAAAAAATGCACTATAGTGTCAGCGGTGTTGTTGAAGGTGGGCATGGCTTCAACCCACTTGGTGAAGTAATCGACTACCATGATAATGTACTTGTGTTCGTTGTTGGAGGGAGAGTTACAAGTCATGAAGTCAATGCCCCATTTGCAAAAGGGGCTGACAGTGATAACTGGGTGTAAAAGAGCAGGTGGCGCTCGTGCTTTGTGGGCATAGAGTTGGTATTTGTCACAACATTTCATGATGTGGATACAGTCGTGAAAGAATGTGGGCCATAAATAGCCCGTTTGAATGATTTTTTGGGTGGTGGACATCCCTGAGAGTTGACCACCGCAAGCGCCATTGTGGAAATCATTTAGAACTCTGTCAGCTTAGTCGATGGTCAAACATTGAAAGAGGATGGTGTCGACCCCGTGTCAGTATAATATGTCACCGATAAGGAGATATCGAGGGGCCTGATGGTGAATACATTGACAATCATCCCTAGAGAGGTGGAGTCCAAACTTTTGTGTTCGAAGGTAGATGAGGAGATCACCGTAACAGAGGTCATCCGAGAGGATGTAGAAGAGGTGTTCATAGAGGAAGTCTGTATTGATGGGTGAACTGGTAGTATCTGAGGGAAATGCCAAAATGAGTTTGGCGAGGATGAGGGATTTCTTTCTCTTGGGTGTTGAGAATTCGAGGTCGTACTCCTGAAGGATGATGATCCATCGGGAAAATTTGGCATTAATTTTCTAGTGACTGATCAAGTATTGCACGGGGTTGGAATCTTCCACGACTTTGGTAGTGTGAAGCAGGATGTAATGGTGCAGTTTTTGGACTGCGAGGAACACAGAAATGGAAATTTTCTCATTGTACTTCAGAGGTGGTCCTAAAATATTTTTACTAATATGGTAAATGACATGCTCATGGACATCATCCCCTAATTCGAGGAGAACTCCTGCCATTGAGATGGCTAAGGCCGATAAGTAGAGGATATAGTCACGATTATAGTTAGGTGGAATAATCAAGGGGGAGTTAGAGAGAACCTCTTTTAAATCATCAAAATTGGTTTGGGCATGTTCATCCCATTGGAATGGGATATCATGACACAATAAGTGAAGGAAACCATGTGCACGAGTGGCATAATTTGGGACAAAGCAACGTAGAAAGCTAACATTGCCTTGTAGGCTTTGGAGTTGGCATAAATTTCGAGGTGGTGGAATTTCGGTGATGGCTTGGACCTTGAGGGGGTCGACAATGATGCCGCATTGGGAAATGATGAACCCAAGGAGGCAGCCGACGGTGATGCAAAATATGCACTTGAGGGGGTTCAAGTGTATTTTGTACTGACGACATATGTGAAAGACGATGCGTAAGTCATTTATATGTTGAGTGTGTTTCTTAGAGCGAGTGGTGAGATCATCTAAGTAGGCAAGGATGATGCAAGCC
Source organism: Picea glauca (assembly GCA_000966675.3). Classification (NCBI taxonomy): domain Eukaryota; kingdom Viridiplantae; phylum Streptophyta; class Pinopsida; order Pinales; family Pinaceae; genus Picea; species Picea glauca. Next base: position 1,044,308 of record JZKD02S2434211.1, read on the forward strand.
AGATCATGAAAAATGTATGTCATGGCCTATTGGAATGTCACACCAGCATTCTTGAGGCCGAAAGGCATGACACAATATGCAAAAGTTCCCCAGGGAGTAGTGAATGCGGTTTTGTACTGATCGGTTGGGTGAATCTGGATTTGGTTGTAGCCAAAGAAACCATCCATGAAGGACAAAGCCTCGTGGCCGACACAATCATCGATAATTTGGTCGATAAAAGGTGTTGGAAAATTGTCTTTGGGATAGGCATGATTGAGATCATGAAATTTAGTGCAGACGCGAATAGTGCCCTGTTTTTTGTTGACAGGGACGGGGTTGGAGACCCATGACGTATATGCGATGGGGTATATGAACCCTGCAACGTGTAATTTTTCAAACTTAGCTTTGATGGCTGCTGCTTTGATGGGGTGTAATGGGCATTTCTTTTTTCATACAGGGGTGATATCAAGCCATGTGTCTATACAATGTTCGACAATAGAGGGATCGAGGTTGGGCATCTCTGTGTATAACCAGGAAAAAATGTCTCGGTATTCCTGGAAAAGAGCTTTGTAGGCTATGATTTCTTCAGGAGAGAATGCGGCACCAATGGTGACTTCCTCTATGATTCCAGGTTTGATGGAAATATCGATTTTGATAGTGGGGGAAATGTTATCCATGTTGCCTTCTTCAAAAGCATCAGGGGAAGGGATAGGATTATTGAATTAGTCTATATGCCCGGATGGGATAAAATATTTGGTTTCGATTGCATATATGGAGTCTTGGATATGGGGCTCAAAGGATTCCTGTGAGAGAAAGAGTGCTCAGTGATGGAGCGCATTCCATGGGCAATCGGGGGTGGTTAATTCCTCAAGGATGTCTTCGTCACAGTGGAACTAGTGAGAATATAAGGGATCCTAGGGAGTAACATTGGTGATTGTTAACGTATGATTATATTTCAGTGGTGAATATGTAGGGGATGCACAAGGAGGTTGCGATGGTGTGTTAGACATAAACCAAATATCGAGATATTGTGGGTTAAAAATTCTAGTCGGTCGTCATATTTCCATGGGGAAATGAACGAGAGAATTGGGGGGATTTGGGGGAAAATCCTCATATAAGCTATATGTGAACCATGGAGGAGTGGGAAGTGCCTCAGGTTAAGGAGAGAAAATATGAACAACATAAGGGGATGGAGTAGGGGTAGTCACTGGGACCTCTAGCTATGAGGTAGGTGTATGATTCTAAATAAGGGCCATTTGGAGACGCCTGTATTCAAGGATCGTAGGACATTGGTATGTGAAATGATCCAGTGATTCACAGAGAGAGAAAGGGCATTTCATCCGTTAGTTAACTAAATTCGTGACATAGTGGATGTATGTGACATGAGTACTTGATGACATGGATGGGGAGGACTCTTGCTGGAAGATTTGGAAATGGTGGGTGTAATGGCCATACTCTGAACAGATGGCACAGGCGAATTTGGTTCACAACCTTGTGTTACCTATAGTTGGAGACGTGGTGGTAGTACTAGGTGCTTTGGGTGTAGCGACGAGCGGTGTGGTTGCTCGAGGAAGTCAAATTAAATTGCGTAACTCGGGGAGAGAGGGACATTGATTGGTGGGGTGTCCTTCTTTCTCGCATAGTACGCAAGGAAGTTGAACGTGGGGGGGGGGAAGTGGAGAGATGGGATTTTTCTTCTTCCTTCTACTCCCAGCTGTAGCGGTGGTGCTAGCGAGTGGGGCTGAGGGTGGTGCGGTCAGAGTGAGGACTGGTATCTTTATTGGGATTACCTCTATTTGGGGAGGGAGGTATGGTTGAGGAACCATCTCAGGTGGGTGCATATACCAAACTGGGATGGGAAGCACCATGTTAGGTAGAGTAAGTGTTGTGGCTACCTGTAAAGATTGTATGCCCGATGGGGGGTAGAAGAAGGGGATTTGACTAATGGTTTGGGGGTCTGTCTCCCAAACTAGGACCTACCCTAGGGGGGAGGGATATCAAGAACAAGTGGTGATGGAGAGTTCTCAGGGGATTCTTGAGGTAGGAGCTCTGCGACCAGTGTGACATCAGGAAGTGAAGAAGCCTCGATGGGAGGAATGGTATCTCCAATGCTAGTTCCTTTGGAAGAGATGATGCATACTTAAATTGAGGGATGTATGAACAGGGGTGATCCATGGTATGTCCTTAGAAAGGATGGATCTTTGAAAATTCTTTGGCCCATCTCGACGAGTGGGTAGACATAGAGATTAATGTCGACAAAAGGTAAGATGTTATTAATGTTGGAGGAAGGGTTAGACTCGTAATGTGAAACCTGATCGATGGTGATGATATTCCCATTGTGGGGGAACATCAATGTTCGAAAAACATAAGAGGCTAATGCCTTCATAACGTACATGTAGCTACGTCCAAACAAGATATTGTAATTGAGCGGGGCATTGATAACTTCAATGTCGATAAGGATGGTTTTTCCCCCGAGTTCGATGGGGAAATTTTGAAAGAGCCCTTTAGGAGAGGATGGTATTCCATCGTAAGCTATCAAAGTGATGGCAGATGGTATTATCATGGGAGAGTCAAGTTTCTTCCATACAGTTTTGGACATGATGCATGTGGATGCACCTTCATCGATGATGCATCAATAAACTGTGATGTTCCAAATTTTGACTGGTATCTGGAAAACTACCAAAGTTGGGAGACTGGGTTCTCCATAATCTAGATCAAATGTGATGAGTCTAGTATTAGCAGGGTCGACTACCCCCAGGGCAAAGAGTAAGGACTTCCATCGAGTGGGATAGGTTTAGAGGACTTCCAAGACTGACATGGCGGCGGGGAATTGTGCCAGGTCATCGACCAAACTATAATTGTGTACTGCCCTAGCCTGAGGGTTGTTGACATTCTGTCATAAGGGGATACGAGGAATATGAAGGGGGGTCTCAGTGTTAGGGCATGAAATCATCATATGTGGTCTTGTTGTAACCGGAACTACGCATGATGTTGTGGGAGTAGATTTAGGGGGTGCACTGTATTGATGACTGCGCATTTGTATAAGAACTTCCTCTTCACTAGTGAGGAGGATAGTGCGATCCATAGGGGTGCCAGGGTTTTGATAGTGTCCCGTCTGTGGTGGGGCAAGGTGCATCTCCTACTGGGTGTTCATCACACCTTGGTGTGGAATCAGGTTTTGCAACACCGTCGAGGGTGGTTGTTTCACATACTCTTGCGGGGCTTGTTGGGGGGCAGGTAATGCTGGGGGACGAGGTCCGTTCACAGATTATTTCATCCATTTAAAGTCATCAATTTGGGGGCAATGATGAGTATAATGGCCATACCCACTGCAAAGGGTACAAGGGAAGTTTTTCCGAAGGTTGTTGTTATTATTCCCTTGGCGTTTATTTTTATTTCCCCCTTGGGGGTTCTGGTTCTCTTGATTCTAGTTTCCCCCAGTAGGTTGGTTCTGTTGGGGGTTGTTGCCCCTTGGTCCTGGATTATTATTGTTTCGGTTTTTTCCTTTATTTTTGGCATTATTCGATTGATGTGCTAGATTTGACGTATTCAGTTGTTCAAAATTTTGAAACTATTGAATGGGAGAGGGATGAACAAAGTTAACCCCATTGTCTAGTTGTCCTTGTGGTGGAGTCATGGGTTGGGGAGGACCAAGAAATGGAAAGTACAGATTATTTTGTGTCAATGATCCGTATGGTACATAGGAAGGTGTGATGATTTCACTAGTGCTCAGGGTGTAAGCTGAGGTAGAGGGGGTACCAGAACATGGTTGTATAGTCAGACGCATCATGGGTGTTGATGCGGGTCTACTCGTGGGTGGAGGGGGTACAATAGGGTATGGTTGTTGGTAAGGGGGAGGGGGGTAATAATGAGGTCCACCATATATCAGTGGATTTTTGGGTGTACCATACATGGGTGGGGGTTGAATGTATGGGTTGTGGTGTGTTGTGGTACCAATCAATCTGTCTGCTGAGTGAGACACCCCAGGTTTGTGTTGGCCGAATGGTACAGGTCTTGGGATGTCGGGTAGTACCATATTTAAGTATCCCAATTGTGCATAGATGAGGTCATACTACTGAGCCTTGCTAATGGATTCCTCTTCAGATTGGGGGAAGGTGGAGGCCACATGTTTGTCAATGAGGGAGACAAGTGATATGAGAAACCAATCAAGGCATTGTTGTTTGGTAGTTTCTGCTTTGCATAAGCTATGTCTTCAATGCCATTCGTGAATGTGGTCAACGATATGTGTGGCTGAGGTTTTTTAAAACTTAGAGAGCAATTCGATACCATTTTCATGGCGGATTGGTAGTTGAAAGAAGGTCAAAAATGCTTTGGTCAATGATTCAAAAGTCACATGGGACCCTGATTTTTCATCTACATACCACTTGGTTGATGGGCCGCTGAGTGTGCATTGGAATAACTACAATCAAATGGAGTCATCCATGATGCTGTTTGAAGAGCAACATAAGTGGAAAGTCATGATATGTTTGGAAAGATCGTCTCCTACCTTTCCTTCAAATTTGGGAATGTTTGAAGGTAATTTGGTAGGCATTGCAGACCATGTGGGGTCGTGCAATATAGGATCGTTGGTGAGCTTAATCAGATATGCTATGTTGAGGGAAGCCAAGTATGGCATCTGGAGTGGCAGTGGAGGATTAGTTCTAGCCATGGTGTGAGTGGTTTGTGTACCTGACCTGTGAGGGGGGCTAGGTGGGGTGGTACTTCCTCCTTGGGAAGAAGTGTGCCCCCCACTTCCTTGTAAAGGAAAGCTAGTGGATAGTTGACCTTGGAAAGTGGACCCAATTAAAGTGGAAACAAGAAAAGCTGATCCCAAGACAATAGCACTCACGGGAGTGTGAGAGGGTTGAGCCGATGAGTTGGAAAGACTAGGAACTCCTCCTCGAATGGGGGGTAGATTTCACAAGCATCTGGAATGATGGGGGTTCTGTGGGTCCCCTATGATGTACGAATAGTAAAATGAATGTGTGCAACTGGTGATGAGAGTAATAAATGAACAAGAGACTTTGTATAACTTGGACTTTCACAATATATCTCACAATCATTTTTGTAATCACAAGAGCATCATACATAAATCAATTGACAAAGAAGCATATATGTGGGTAGGCTGATTTTGTCCGCATGGGAGAACAAAGAAATCAAATGCTCATGTCCTAAAAGATGTAACATCCTTCCTCTCAAATAGCATTGGACCTTCCAATAGCACTCAACAGTGGGGTCTGAAGCCACTAGAAGAGGAACTAGTGAAGGATGAAACAATCAGTTATAATGAGGTGTAGAGGGTGCATATCCCGAAAGAGATGGTGATATTTCCCAATAGCCACACAAAATCCGATCAAGGTGAAATTTCAGCCCACAATTTCCACCTAGGTAGATGTCCTAAAATTTAGTCACTAGGTACCTCGGTCAAAGTGAGACATTTAGATTTTCGACCTCAGAAATGGGTCATGGGTTGGATCCCATCCACAAAAAACCACAAAAAACTCTTACAATGTTGAATTTCTGGACAAATGCACGGGTCGCATAGTAGACAGAGGCACATGTGGCACCAATGCGTAGATAAACAATGACCTGTTGGTGCACATGCACATAATGTGCTGAGGAGAAAAGTTCTCTTGGCGCACGTGCTCGAAAGGCGTGCTTGTGGGCTAAAAAACCCACGCACTTTCTGATACATGACTGAGAATAAAATTTCGGATGAAATTCTCCTATCTCAACACCAAATTTATCTTTTTGCAGGTAGGCTTGGGCCGATTATGATCCCTGCAAGTCAAATAAACAAAAAAGAAGTGCTCAAACAACCCAAATGGGGAGGAAATTGATACCTATCCCCAGTGGAGTCACCAATCTGTTGTATCCTTTTCGTCACCTAAATGAGCAAAAGAAGGACACTTACAAGTCCAGTTGGGTTAGCTAGACTGGAAAGAAATGAGTGCAAGAGTTAGAAACATCAAGCACAAGAAATAAACAAACAACTAAGATAACAACAATTAAAGAAACTAAACTAAAGTGCATAAGGAAAATAGAACAAAAGAAAAACCGATATTCATGCCACCAATGGATAGATTGTATTAGTGGGCAAACACCAAAGAGAAAGGGATACTTATAGGTACCCTCTTCCTCCAAGGGAGTGCTCTTGAACCCCTGATGAGAGAGCTCTTCTTACAAATAGAAAACTAAAAGGAAATGGTGAATAAATCCAAAGCTCATTCACTCAAGAGGTGATGTGAATAGCCCAATGAAATGGTGCTTATATTCTCCAATGAGGAAAGAGGTTCCTTGTAGGAGAATAGAGGAAACATAACAATACAAATAGATTCTTGGAAATATAGTGCACCCATGGCCTCTTTTTATAGAAAATATTTGAGGCATTATCCAATCAGTATTTACTGTTAACAAGGGGCCCTTTAGGGCACCTTTATGTCTTTGACCAACCCCCCACTTGGATTCAACTCAGATTTGGGGGTCAAATCAACTTGGGAGATGAACCAGAAGTGGGTAGGAGGCCGACCAGAATCATTAATGCACCGTTCTGAAGTGTGCATGATTTTTTGCGTCCACAGTTGCGCATCGGGCACATGTGTGCTTTTTCAGCATTTTCGATTGGCGCACATGCACACATTGCCTTTGCATTCTGAGCACATGATGATTTTATAACCAATTTTATAGTTTGTGCCCTTTGGAAATGCATTTTTTGGACCATGAATGAAATAATAGGTGTTTGGAGATGCTGGATTTTTGTAATCATTTGAGGATGAAATTTCAGTGATAACACACTGTCTATTGATGCGTTTCCTCCTGGATCCAATGGCCACCATCCACTTCGGATTTTAAAGATTTGGGAATTTCAACTACTTCACACTTGTTCCTCTCGGAGTTCTTTCACTCGAAGACAATGGATTTCCGCCACGTGTCCCTCTGCATCTGATGGTCCAAGTCTTCTTCAGCCCTTTAGCGATTTCACCTCCTCCTAGTCTATGAAATTTCGAAGTGCTTCCACTCCAGAGTTGTATATCTTTCTCTATATTTCCCTTTGGATGATGGACTGTCCCTAATCACTTCTAGACTTCGAGACTTTAGCAAGTCCGCTCTCCTATGCACACAAAGGGTTAAGGCCTGTGCACTTTACCTCGATCGGACGACTGTCAATCCTTATGCTCATATCTGACTGCTGGGATCTGTTTCCTCCTTAGTGCTCACCTTTTCTTTCCTAGAATATGATCTAACAGTCGATAACTCTTCCAACAACATATATGTTAGTTGTTGTCGCTCCTCCTCCTGAGATTTTGATTTCTTCTGACTTGGAAGAGTTTGTAAGTGTTCAAAGGTTTTGGTCCTTGAACTTCCTCTTGTAAACCTAAACATCTTGGGTCTCGTCTTCACTTCTTGGAAAGATATCCCTCCTGATCTTGATTCCTTTGAGAATTTTTATCTCCCATGCACTGCTTGCATTCTTGGGATCTCGACAAACTCAGATCGAAGGATTTCTTCGAAAGAAATTATTCCCACACTCCTTGCACTTCTTTGTTATGGTTCTTTGAAACTTAGTCGCTCCTTGACTCTGTGAACTCCTTGCACTTGGTGTTGGAGGTAGTCTAATGTGGAAATGCAAGGCAATTTTTGGAAAGAAAGTATGCACGAGGAAAGCGACAGCTGGAAGGAAGAACAACACGCGTGCATGCAGGGAAGGCCTAATGACATTAGGGTTAGGGTTTTGGTAATGTATTGTAATGGATGAATAGATGGAGGTGTATAAATATAGATACTTAGTCATCATATAGGGTTGTTGTTGTTGTTGGTTCATATAGTATTGTTGTTTAGATTTTATAGTTAGAAGTCGATATTGTAAGTGCTATTGGAGCGAATCGATGTGTAATATTTTGCTGTAGGATCTATTTTGTATAAGTTGTTGAGATGAATATGAGGAAGGAGGGTAGATATTGAGGGTTAGATCGTAGGCTGAGGGGCCTAGTGCGATTTAGTCCACCTCATATAGATCTTACCCAAGTAGAGGAGTTGTAAGCGTGCGATGTTGTAGATGTAGAACTACTATAATAAAAGAGCTAAGAGCCAAATCCTTGTGGATGTAGCCCAAGAGGGGGTGAACTAGGGTAACAACTGTGTTATATCATGAATGCATGCATATATTTAATGTCTCTAGTAGTTGCGATTATGTTGAATGAATGAGTTGCTATATTTCCTGTTTATCCATAAATAACAACATAGTGTGGTTACAAGTTATAATAATGGCTCAATATAAAGTTATCACATCTCACACTCAATCCTAGGATTTAAACACACGAGTCTTACAACCACCCATTAAATTTATCTTGGGTGAGACTGCACAGTGCATTCTATGTGATGTGTTGCCTTCTGGTTTACCAAAAGGTCCGATAGTTTTAGAGGCTTTGCTAGAAAACCGAAAGACATGAACCCTGGGTCACTCAATACGAAATCATAATAGAAGAAGTAAAGCCAACAAATGGTTCCATTTCCATTGGTAGGAATAGAGGAGGATTCAGTATATGAGATAGGTTGAGTAGGAGAAGAGTCAGAGAATATTAAAGAAGAAAAATAAATCAATGAGCCATTAGAAGGGGATTTTGAGACCGTGGAATCCCACAAAAGTAGATATTGAAAGCTGGCTAAAGACAAAAGAGATAGAGTTTTCACAAAAGGAAAACATAAGCCCTAGAATAACACCCCTTAAATATCTTGAGAAATACGTATTTACGGATCTGCATGAAGTCTTTTTCTGTGATTTTCTAGAGTTACTGTAGGAGTGGATACTAAGGTTGAAGGATGACCACGCAACGAACCAGATTCGACAATTAGATTAGACCCCAATACAGATCGAGAAGTTGTATCAGGTGAACAACAAATTCACCTGTGCAGTAGATTTTTGGCCTGACAGTATCGTGGCAGGATTTATAACAGAGTTTGTAGTCGACACAATGAAGTCTTACAACACAATGTAGCAAGATTTTCTATGTGGACCTCGAGGAAGGTACATTCAATCCATGTATAATTCTATTAAGATACTACTATATAATAAAGGTATAATGAAAATGGAGTCAGACAACTAAAATTCCCTATGTGCATGGGGGAAGGGGGGAAGCACTGATAGAAAGAGGAGAAATGGAAGGAGGAAAGGATAAGGGAAAGAAGGAGGAACCTTTGGACCCAATCATGAGGGACGATGACAAGATCAAGAAGATCAGGGCGATAGCTGGAAAGATGAATAGTAGAGTACCCTACCAATACAAGGTGAATACGAAGAAGAGAGTTGTAGCTGCGAGGGAAGGCTTGGTGAGTGATGAGGAAGAGGTAGAGGATCTACGGGTTGTGGAGAATATTGAGGAAATCCTGTGCACAATGTATGAGAGGAATACGAGAGGTCCAAGAGCGGGAAGAGAAGGCAACAATCCTATCCATATTAATGTCAGTGTGGAACCCATAAACCGATGTGCGACTAATACACCAAAGAGAACACCACCGTTTAGACAACCGAAGTTCAGAGGCAGTCAGACAATAGGAATTACATCTACACAAGGAACAACAACTAGAGGAGCCAGTTCAAGCAACACTAGTAAGGTATCTACACTGCGCGGAAGTAGTAGTTCAACGTTTAGAATGGCAAGACACGATCCCACCATTAGGTTACCGGAATTTCGAGGTGAAGCAACAAAAGACACTAAGAAACATTTGTTTATTTGTGCAAATATCTAGGAAGAAAAATAGATCACTGAGGAAGACACTAAACTTGCGCAGTTAGCGATTACACTAAGAGACCGCATATTAGATTGGTATATGAGGTTAGGAGAAAACAAGGCCACTGGGATGATAAGGACACTGGCAAAAATTAAGAAGTTACTGATCAATGAGTTCTAGAAGCCGAGTTCAGAGGATCAATACATGAACGAGATGATCTAAATAAGATAGAAACTAGGAGAATCCGTATGGGAGATCGACCAGAGATTCAAGCGACCGAAGGGAAAGTTAAAATATCACATGACCGATATGAAACATCGACACCTATTTTTCAACTCACTTCTACCGCACTTAAAATATCCATTGCGACAACAAAATTTTTAGACGTAGGTAGAGGCTCTGAGAGATGCCTTGCAACTGGAAGAAAACCAGTATCAACAGATGGACCTAGCCATCAAAGAATTGAAGGAAGATTTGAATAATCTAATAGTTTAGCTGAACCAAAATAAGAGTAAGGAAAAACAAGAAGCCATTTGGTGTGTCAAATGTAGGACGAAAGGACACCACAAGAAGAGATGTCCGACATTCACGCAATATATGGAAGCAAGAATGCCAAATCCATTACCAACAGGAGGATTATGGTGCAAAATTTGTAAGAAACTGGGTCACAACCCTTATCACTGAATGATGATGCAAAAATACCACACAATCCCAAAGAGTTCATATTGCACCTTTTACAACTCAGTGGGCCATGACAACAAAGATTGTAGAACTATGGATTTGATGCAAGAAAGGACTTCAGATGCATATAGAGTGTAGGAAGAAATGATGACTGGGCAAGCCACACCACAGTTTAACCAAGTTCTAGCTCCATACAACACTGCACAATAATAATATAATATAGTGCAACAACCATATAACAACATGCATCTGCAATACAACACGACAACCTTAGTAAAATACCACGCAGTATAATTAGGTGCCTCAGTATAACACATCGAGAGGAGATCAAGAAGACTATAGAGGTGGAGGATGAGCCAGAGGAGGTTTCAGACAAGGCAAAGGACCAGTGGTATGTCACAATTGTCAACAGTCGGGACATTATGCAAGGGAATTTCCACTTCCACCAGAGACTTATATGTATTATCGCTCATTGGATCACGACACAGAAGAATTCCCAACACTATTGGTAAAGAACTAGGAAAAGAGGAACCAAAACAACCAAAATGTTCATTGGATTTTAGTCGAAGCAAGGGATGTTGGATGGAACATCAACATAGTCACTCGCAGAGGAAGGAAAACAAGAATGAAACAGTCCGACAAGAACCAAAACAAAATCAGTGGGTAAAGAAGAACACCAAACCAAGAAATTAGTTCAACGCACAAAAGGATAAGGAGGTATTTAAGAAAGCAAGACAAGAATTTCAGAAAGAAGACATGGCATCGACCTCAACTGTGCAACAAAATAAGGAAGCACTAGAGTATGAGATGCCTCCATTATTGGATTATACGAACGAAATGCAACCCATGGGACAAGTAAGTACAATCAAAGGTTTTTTGCAATCATGTGTAAAGGTATTAAATGGTCCATTGTCTGTGAAAATATTGCAATATATACTAGAAAAATGTAGTATTGAGACAGAAAGAAAACTAGAACTAAAGACTGTCAATCACCTACATACAAGAAGAAGAGCAAGTAGGGAGTTCAAAATGAATACCAACATCAGATATTTCAACATGGGAGACATCATACTGGATTTAGGATCTGAAGTGAATGTATTAACAAAGAAGACATGGCAATGCATGGGAGATCCCACATTAGGATATTCACCTGTTCAATTGAAACTGGCAAACCAACACAGAGTCCTACCAATCGGTAGACTAAAAGGAGTAGCAATAGACCTGGATGGAGTGCGCACCAAAGCAGATTTTGAAGTCATTGAAATAGTGGACGACACAACACCTTACCTAACATTTCTTGGTCTGGATTGGGCGTTCGATAACCAGGCCATAATCAACTTGAAGACCAGAAAAATGACCTTTGATTCAGGAGAATACAGAGTCATCGCGCCATTAGATCCATCGGAAGGGGAGAGATTTGTAGAACCTACTTGCCTAGAATTAGAGGAAATCAACCAGTTGTATAGAAAAACTACACGTGATGAGGGTTACATAAACCCAACTGCAAATGGGGTACTCAGTTGGCGGATCATTACTTCATGTGCAACAGATTTAGATACTGGTTTAGAAAAATGGAAAAAAGGCTACACGAAGTATCCATGAGGAGATGTGCATGAATAAATCGTGCAGTAAGATGGGTAGGCACAAAGTTAAGGGAACCACCTAGTTTCCACGGCATAAAAAAATTGGAAACATTCTTGACGCAATATGAAGATGAAGTTTTAGAGAATTGGAGACTGTTAGCAATTGATTTAGCACTCAAGGCCACACCCGCAAGATGGTGGGGCACACATAAAGAGACAATCACATATTGGTACCAATGTAAGTAGTTACTGCACATAAGGTTCGACATAGAACAAAAAAACAACAAGCAAAAGAGGTATGATGGACAAGGGACACCAAAAAAACACTTGTAGAAGTGAAAAATGTTGTGGAAAATGACACCCCTGGAGGAATGGCCTCATCATTTCATACACACTCTAGAGGGCATACCAATGAATTGGTATACAAACTAGGAATTATGCAAAGGAACTGCGACCTCGACGACATTGCAACATAATTTTACAGTCACTTTTTCATTTGAACATGAAAACCCCAAGATAGATGCAGCTCTAAAACATATCAGAGGAGTGATATTCATCATGGAACCAAAAATAGAGCTCATTACAGAAGAACAACAATGAAACAAATAGACAGTTAAGGAATTATTGTCATGTTACCATGTACAAGAGGAAGCACCAGATGAATACGATCTTCGCGATATTTATATCGAAGAAGAAGAAGGCGAAAGAGAAGTGGAGGGTCCACCTATAGAATCGTAATTTATTTTCGTGTCGATCAAGGTAAAGAAAGTCAACATTGGGACAGTTGAAAATCCCAAAATGGCCAACATTGGAAATTACTGGGATGAGCAAACAGTAGAAAGTATAATAGAGTTGTTTCACGAATACAATGACCTGTTTCCCACAACATTTTTAGAGATGAAGGGTATAGCCATAGAGATAGGAGAAATGAAGATACCACTCAGACCTGAAGTGAGATCGATCAAACAATGACCATACAGACTGAACCCAATATATAAGCAGAAAGTCAAAGATGAGATCGACATGATGCTCAAAGTAGGAATCATAGAACTGATCGAAGAATCAGAATGGATAAGCTCGATGGTAGTTCAAGACAAAAAACAAGGAGTGATAAGGATATGCGTTGACTTGAGGAAGTTGAATGATGAATGCCTACATGACATGTTCCTTACACCTTTCACAGATGAAGTGTTAGAGAACGTAGGAGGACATGAAGCTTACTCATTCACTGATGGATTCTCAGGCTACCATCAGATTAAGATAGCACATGAGGACAGATACAAAACCACATTTGTGACAGAATGGGGATCTTATCAGTACACAGTCATTCCATTTGGACTAAATAATGTACCAACAATATTCTCTAGAGTGGTCATTGCTGCGTTTAAGGAATTCATCCACCAGTTCCTAGAGGTATACCTGGATGATTGGACAATCTATAGTTTGTTGAAAGACCATGCATAAGTCTTATTCCTGATGTTAGAAAGATGTAGGCAGTGCCAGATATCATTGAACATAAAGAAATGCATATTTGGAACACCGTTTTGGATACTATTGGGCCACATAGTATGTGAACAAGGTTTATTAGTATATCCTGCAAATATTGAAGTAATTTTTAACTTACCACCACCAAAAATAGTCTGTCAACTAAGAGCGACGTTGGGACAGACAGGATACTACAGTAAATTTATCAAAGGATATGCACAGATTACTACACCAATGGAAAATATGTTAAGAAAGGATACAAAGTTTCAATGGAACGATGAGTGTCAACACGGCCTAGATACCCCAAAGGAAAAGATGGTCATTGCACCAATATTAGTATTTCCAGACTGGGTGGAGACATTTCACATGCATGTAGATGCATCAACTATAGCACTTGGAGCTATCTTAGTGCATCCAGGAGTGGGAAACTTGGATCACACGATAGAATTTGCAAGAAGAAAATTGTCAGAATCAGAGCAGAACTATAACACTATAGAGAGAGAAGGCCTAGATATGGTCTATGCACTACAAAAGTTCAGACACTACTTATTGGGAAAACACTTCAAGATGTTCACAGATCACTCATCCCTAAAATACCTAGTCAACAAGTCAGTGTTGGGGGGGGAGAATCTATCGATGGTTACTGCTATTTCAAGAATTTGACTTTGAAGTAATAGTTAAGCCAGGAAAATTGAATGCAGGACCTGGCCACCTATCGAGATTCACCAATGGAGAAAAACCTAAAAACTTGGAGGAAACATTTCCGGATGCATAGTTATTCTCAGTACAGATCGTTGATGAGAACTTCACATATATCATTCAGTACTTGAGAACAAGTACTGTGCCGCAAGAATATAACACCGCGTAGAAGAAAAACTTGGTAGCCCGAGCCGCAGACTATCAACTGATTACAGGACACTTATACAAAATGGGCGTAGATAACATCTTTCAAAGATATGTGTTAGAACATTAAATACCAAGAGTCTTAGCAAAATCTCATGAAGGAATAGTAGGAAGAAATTACGTAGGCAAAGATACCACACAAGACTTTGGTGGCCAACGATTCATAGAGACTCGAAGGAGTATTGTCACAGATGTGATGTCTGTTAAAGGGTAGGTAAACCCAATAGAAGGGAAGAGATGACATTACGACCACAAGTAACATTATAGGAATTCAACAAGTGGGCAGTAGACTTTGTGGGACCAATCAATCCACCAGAAAAAATAATAGGAGCTAGGTACATTATTACCGCGATGGAGTACCTAACAAGATGGGCGTAGGCTGCACCAGTAAAGGATTCCAGTGCAAAAACAACAACACACTTTTTATTTGAACAAGTGATCAATGGATTTGGGTGCCCAAGAGTTTTGATGAGTGATAAAGGCACACACTTCATAAACAACACCATCAATTCTATGACCGAAGAGTTTGAAGTCCATCATCATAAGAGCACAACATATCACCCACAAGCAAATGGTATAGTGGAAGTATTTAACAAAATATTGGAGAATGTGTTGACAAAGATGTGTAACATCAAAAAGGATGACTGGGACCTCAAAGTAACAACAATATTATTTTCCTATAGGACTACGTGTAAAAAGTTGACAGGGCACACGCCATTTAAACTGGGCTATGGCCAAGAAGTAATGGTGCCCTTAGAATTTTTAGTACCAAGATTGCATGTAGAAACAATTACACATATGACAGAACAAGGTGTAGTACATGAATGATCAAATAAGTTACTGACTATGGAGGAATATCGGATCTTAGTAGGGTTCCACCAACAAGTTTAGAAAGCAAGAGACAAAGCTTGGCATGATAGACACATCAAGAAGAAAACTTTCAAGGAAGGTGACCTAATACTGATGTATGACAACAAACCGCTTCAGCACCCAGGAAAGCTAAGGATGCATTCGCTAGGACCATACAAAGTCAAATTTGTCACAGACAGAGGAGTGATACAGTTGAAAGACTTATTAGGTGTAGAACTCAGAGAGATGATCAATGGGAGTCGACTCAAGTTGTACAAGGACAATCGACCACCCACTGCGCAGTAAAAAAAAAACACAGTATATTGAGAAAGAACCAAAAGAGGCACATCGTGCTGAAGACAGAAAGGTCACGCACACTTATGACCACAAATGGTCACGTCAAAAGGGGAAACAAGCAAGAAAAGGAAAATTGACAAAAGCAGTACGACAAGACAACGTTAGGTTAAATTGAAGGCCATAAAGGATTGATGGGACACCACATTAATCGTGCCAATTGGAGTCGAAAAATAAGAGTAATGGAAAGTATGAAACCACTAGAGGTGCATTGAACTCGTAATTAGGTTTCATTAAACCCATAATTAAGGAAGCGTCTTTGACAAGTTTCATGGGAAACCCATACAACACATAGAAACAGGAGAAAATAGTCTAATTGCGATAAGAGAGCAGGAAGAGAGCGAGAGAGGTTAAGGAGCATAGAGCTGAGTCCAAAGAGGTCACAAAGACCATTCAAACCCATCAAACACTCAACATTCACAGCCATGGCACCACCAAAGCAAGCAGAAACAAGCAAGAGTGCCAGACCAACTAGATTTAAAACCAGGTCATGAGTACAGTTAGAAGAAGGTGAACAATAGCTGTCGGATATCGTCAATGTCGATGAAATCCCATCTCCAGAGATGATACCAGTGAACCCCACACCTATACTGGAAGAAATACAACAACCAACAGTAGAGGGAAATAATGTAGATATGTCGGTAGCGTCGCAGGAGCCACATAACCAGGAAGCAAAAACCCTAAAGGAGGTGCAACTAGAGAACACCGAAGTAGCTCCAAGATTTAATGGAACGACGTTGAATCTGGAAGTAGTAGTTGATCTAGATGAGTCTCAAACCACTATATCAGACCACCCACCAGAAGGAACAATTGAAGACGTCACAGGTCGGACATAATGGTATTCTGAGGAACAACTGAAAGCCACTAGAACTTCAAGCCAGCCACCACCGCCGAAGAAAGACAAGAACCAGGTATCGAGATCACCTCACAAGAAACCTGCCACAGAAATCATGATAAAATGTATACCAGATGGGGTATAGGTAGGACCAAACCTCTGGGTCATATAGGGAAGCTCAAATACTCAGACCATGAAGTAGCAGACACAGACAAGTTTATGGAACTTGTGAAGAGGGTATTCTTATAGACTATGGTCAAAGATTTGGTTGGGGAACTGATCAATCAGCCACTCCAATGGGCAACCGGGTTGGAGGAAACAAGAATTTTAGGTCTGTTGGACCTACCACATTTTGGCAGAGGTCAGTATGCAATAGTGTGCGTCAAACAACTTTTAGCAATCACACATGGCAGGGACATATGGTTTGATAAGATCATCTCAATATATGTTGAGCTTATTACAAAAATAATAGGGTTACCATCTCAGGGCATGGATCTCGCATAGTTTCTTGATGATAAATCCAGGGAGAAGGCACTGGCAGAAGAGATGAGGAAGAAGTATGGTACCGAAATGGGGACATGAGGAATCATTATCAAGAGGATCAACGATGCTTCAACACAATTGGGCGCAAAAATATTAGCCTGCAATATGCTAATAAAATTCTGCAGGGAGGAACTTCCGACTGGAGTTGTCACAGTTGCAGCTCAGTACGCAGAGGGAACCATAGTGAGTTGGGAACTGTATCTCTTGAACTTTTTCCTAGATGACTGCAAGGATGCATAGGATATGGGAATATAGTTTCACTATTCATGGTTGATCACGTTAATAGCCTTTATGGGCTGGAGGGAACCAAGGTCTGTAATTTTTGGGACCAGACCCAAACCGAATCAGGGAGTAAGATATTTACTGTTGAGAGCCAGGCTGACTTCCAGACATAAGAGGGAGAATGAGTCTATATTTGAGGGATACCTACGCGACCTGCAGGAATCTATCAACAAAATGTGGAGAATAACACTAGAGGTTGTCGCGCAGTATAGGGACATCGCCAACTTCCAAGCCACATGTCATACAATGTGGATACATGCATAGAAGGGTCTCGATAAACAGTGCCTATAGATGTGCTACTGTATCATAGAGGGCAACATCGACATAGTAGTCAAAGATTGGGAAGATGAATGGAGGATTCTAGCCCTCACCTAGGATTTGTCAGACAGAACAATAGAGAAAGAGGCAGGGTAGGGATAAACACAACCTCAAGAAATCCAAGTGCCCAAGAAACAAAGGACGGGCCAACCAACAACAACGTAGACAAACAAAGGCACAACGAATATAGGGACCCAAAAGAGGAAGAAGGGGAATACACAACCAACCAAAGAGCAACAAAAACAAGCTTAGGTAGTGCAAGAGACTGCCCCAAGTCCCAAATCACAGGAACCAGGGGAAACAAGAGGTCAAACACACATACAAGAGGAGAGCACAAGAAAGAGAAGGCCCAAAGATTGCCTCCAGAATATACATAGATGATGATGGGGAAATGATATCCTAAATAGTCTAGGATTATCTATCCGAGGACTTCGACCATCCTGCGCACCACAGGGACAAGATTCAATAGGAGTTGGAAAACATATGATAATTCCTCAAGCAAATCAAGGAAGTACATAAAACAAGCAACAAAAGGGGACCAAAACCATCAACATCACATACAGAGGAAAGAGTGGAAGTATAAGAACGATATCCAGTCCACTCATTACCGCACCCGAACACAACATTCCACATCACACCCAATATTTTGCGCATGGATGAGATCATGGGACAAACACCCTTGAAGGACTTAAGAAAGATCCAACTGGTGTTGACAAAGATGCTAACCAGGGCTCTACACAAGTTGCAGGTTAGCATAAACCACGAGGTATAGTCTCACGCACACAAAGACTTAGTCGAATTTCAACGAGCAACAGAGAAGCGGGACGTGATGGAACTAGTCTATGAGAAGGCTAAATCTAATACCTAGGAGGAAAGGGAGCGCATAAAAGGATTGGAACATGAAGTGGCAGGAACTTATGAGAAGATTACACAGGCTGCGCAGAGAGATAAAATCACAACAGTAGAACAGATTGATCAGATTACGCAGGAAATCGATCAATATCAGAAGGAGATCAAGAATATCTGAGAACAACTCACACCAACCACTCCACCAAGAGTGAAGGAGCAAAGGGAGTAGGAGGCAACTGCACAACTGTAGGAGATAGAACAACAGGGTAACACATCAACTGACTTGTTTGATAAAGCAACAGAACTATGGACTAGGTTAGAGGAGGATTAGTAGGTCCAAAAGTGGGACAAGGAATAAGAAAGGATCAACACATCGATCCAAGATCTTAATAAGAGGCAAAAGACAATGCCAATCACAGAACGTGTCAAAGGGACACAGGACATGAAGAAATTGCAGGGAGAACTCACCACTGCGTAAACACATAAACAAGAGCATCAGGCTCAAATGGAACCACTGTAAGAGCTGGTAGCCGAAGTCCTGGCACAAGCAGAGGAAGCCAAGACACATATAGCATAGACCCAAGAAGAGTGCGTGGAATTTATCAGCGATGAAATTGCAATCCAGATAGTGGACACACTCAAGAAGAAGACTACGTAGGCGCAAACATAGGCAACAAAGCTCAAGGAAAAGTTCCAGGCGATCACCAAGGAGATCAAGGAACCACACAAAGGTTAGGTGGCTCGGGACGAGCCACATGTCAGTGTTGGGGGCTTGTTGGAGCCAGGTCGAGGCAGAAAAGAAAGGCGATTTTGGGAAAGAAAGCATGCACAAGGAAAGCGACAACTGGAAGGAAGAACAACACACACGCATGTAGGGAAGACCTAATGATGTTAGGGTTAGGGTTTTGGTAATGTATTGTAATGGTTGAAGAGCCATAGGTGTATAAATATAGATACTTAGGCATCATATAAGGTTGTTGTTGTTTTGGTTCAGATAGTATCGGTGTTTAGAGTTTATAGCGAGAAGTTGATATTGTAAGCACTATTGTAGCAAACTGATGTGTAATATTTTGTTGTAGGATCTATTTTGTAAGATTTTGAGCTGAAGATGAGGAAGGAGGGTAGATATTGAGGGTTAGATCGCAGGCTAAGGAGCCTAGTGCGATCTATTCCACCTCATATAGATCTTACCCAATTGGAGGAGTTGTAATCATGCAACGTTGTATATGCATAACTATCATAATAAAAGAGCTCAGAGCCAATTCCTTGTGGATGTAGCCCAGGAGGGGGTGAACTGTGGTAACATCTGTGTTATATGATGAATGCATGCATATATTTAATGTCTCCAGTATTTACGATTATGTTGAATGAATGAGTTTCTATATTTCTTGTTTATTCGTAAATAACAACATAGTGTGGTTACAAGTTATAATAATGGCTCAATATACAGTTCTCACATCTCACACTCAATCCTAGGCTGTAAACACATGAGTCTTACAACCACCCATTAAATCTATCTAGGGTGATGCATTCTGTGTGATGTGTTGTCTTCTGGTTTACTAGGAGGGCTGATAGTTTTAGAGGCTTTGTTGGAAACTTGAAAGACATAAACCTTGGGTCACTCAGTAAGAACTCATAATAGAAGAATTAAATCCAACACTTGGTATAAGTTCTCGTCATTTCTTCTCAACTCCTCTGAGTCAATTCGAGACTCTGTCGATGCACTCCTTGCGTACAATATGCACTCCTTTCATACGAGTCCTCAGAAGAAAAATTATTAGAAATTATCTAGTTCGTCACAGATTCATATGATCAACTTTGAACAATCATACATAAACGAAATGAACTAAAACACACACATAATACAACATTCATTCAATCACACTTCAAAATGAACACTGTCCAAGGAATTGGAACAATTCTGTCTGTTCTATTCATTCATGAAATAAATTACATAGTATTACAGTTCTTCACTGCCTCTCTGCTACTCTCTTCTACTCTACTACTCTGCTACTATCATCTCTTTTACAATACAACAACCAGTCTATCTAAGGAGTGGCTCCTTGAGATCTTCTCCATCCTGTCTCTAACCTATCCTATCCTTGAGTTAAATGTTGATTTGAAATTCTGTCATGCTGAGATGTCATATCCCTGCCTCCACGCTTGCTTATTTGACTTTGAAGTCGATGCTCTTGCATCAGGGAGTTTGGTTGGCTAGAAGAAATGAAAATCCTTTTGAGGATAAGGATACTCTCCCTTTGAAATGCATTGAAAAATGTTTATATATTATTAGTGCTTTCCCTTAGAGGAAACTAAATGAGGTTTGAAGAGTGATTTTGGTGGAAGACATGGATATAAACATTCCATGGGCCTACTTTTATGGGGAATCTTAGGGGGATTCTCATAGGGTAGTTGCAAGGGAGTTGTCACATCTTTCAGATTCACATAGATTAAAATTTAAAGTTAGGTTGAATAATGGTACAAACAATTTCTTTGAACTTGTGGCTCTAAAACTAGTTTTAGCACTATATTTGGAACATGGAGTATCTCATTTACAAGTCTTTGGGGTCTCTTTATTAGTTATAAAGTGGATGAGGAATGAGTTTGCTCTCATAAAATTTAGTTTACAACCTCTTCTGAAGGAAGTAGGGAACCTCCAAGTAGTATTTACACATATCACATTTGCTCATTATATATGGAAAGGAACATGGTAGGAGATGGATTAACAAAGGAATGCATTGATCTTGACAAAGGTGTGTGGCATGTTTCATAGGAGCAAGATGGTCATTATTCAGAAAACTTACATGATGTCTGGTTTTGAGGATTACTTTTTGCTTCCTCTATGGACTCTGATATATTACTTTTTTAAGATACTCTAGTTTGAGGAGGAGATTACATAATCTTTTTATAAGGTTTAGAGATGATGGACACTAAAAATTATGGTGACCTTCTATGGGGTTTTTATATAAATTCTTAGATATCATTATCTAAAGTGAAAAATAATGTTGTTTGTTAAGAGAATTTGAAAAGGTCATCCTTTTGGGCATGAGAGGAGGCAAATTCCATGAGCTCATGTCATCTGACTACTATAATTTTTTTTTATAATGAAATTAAATTACATATTTTTTTTCTTTGAAAAAAATACAATATTTTATTGTTATTATAAGTATTTATAGGCAATAGTCAATTGGATGTAGCTTGGGTGGTTGGGAGGAATGGTTGTTATCCTCCCCACCCAGGTTCATTTCCTTGTGAGTGACATGTGATGTCCTTAATGGGTCTATAAGATACTCTTGTTGTTGAGTATGCTTCTCTTGTTGTTGAGAAATCAATATCCTACCAATCTTTGCCTCCCCATGTTCTCTCGCAGATTTTTGGGAGGTTTTCCGTGGACGTAGTGAGCTACTGGTCTTCAGTGCCGTGAACCACATGTAAAAAAGAGTATTTATAGGCAATAATTATAAATATACATATTACAAGCAATATGTTATTATTATAATTAATTCATATGGTTGGTTACATTATAGTATATTATTTAGATGGGTTAATATGTAATTGCGATTAAGGATTGAATAAATAATGCATGCTTATTTTGTATGATAATTGTATACCAAACACATTAGTATTGTTTTGTTCTAATAATAATATAAATAAAAAAGTATAATATAGTTGATTATATATTAGATTGCATACAACTATATAATATATCAAAGATATTTTTTAAATAGTAAAATAATTTTGACATAATTATTTTACTTCTTATGGTCATATTAATATTACTCATCATATATTATTACGATAAGTAATGTGTTTTTTTGTTTTCTAGTTTGTTCTTGACATGTGGGTCTAGCATGTGGCTTAAGAAACCATGAGTTAGGGGAATCTAAGCTGTCAAAATCACTTGAGGATCACACCCGGCCTGAGCCACACCAACCCTTAACATGGATGGATTTTTTGTCCTCGCAGGTTTCGAACTGATGACTTTAACATCACGGAGTGCCTTAACAACACACTCCGTCACCGACTCTCCTACACCTCGGGGACATTACAATAAGTAATGTTATTAAAATGCAAATGTTAATATTATCATGGTTGACCATGGTTGACTATATTATATTTTGTTGACTATGTTTGACTTTGATTGATTATGGGTGACCATGTTTGACCATGGTTGACTTAAATATTAGACATATTTGACCATGGTTGACTATGGTTTTAGCTAGTTTAACTATGGTTAATGATGGTTTGACCATGGTTGATTATGTTTGAAAATCGTTAAACACAGTTCTTGATGTTTGACTATGGTTAACTAGTGGTTGATCATGTTTAACCATGGTTGATTATGGTTGAACAAGGGTGACTATGGTTGACCATGTTTCACTATGGTTGATAATTCTTAGAAATGGTTGGCTTTGGTAGAATCATGTTTGTCTATGGTTGAATTTAGTTGACTATGGATGACTTTGGTTGACCATGTTTGATTATGGTTAATTATGGTTGGCTACAATGGACAATGTTTGAATGTCATTATTAACTCAATTGTGCATTTGGGCCATTAAATGGGGAAGTAACAAAGTCAACAGTTGACTATGTTTGATTGTAGTAAGCCATAGTCACCCTTGTTCAATTGTAGCTAATCATAGTCAAACATGGTTGAACATAGTCAAATTACGAGACTAAGATATTTATAATATGGTTATATCTATTGTGATGTTCATCTTGGTTGACTTATGTTCCTCAATGGTTATGTTGCATTCCAATGTTCATTAAGGACTATGTCACATTATGACATTCCTTGAGGGTTATGTTGAACTATGATGTCCTTAATGATTATGTCACATTGTGACATTCATCTTGGTTGATTTATATTGAATCGATATGTTCCCTAAGGATTATCTTGCATTGCGACGTTCATTGTGGTTGACTTATGTAGAATTGCTACGTTCGTCAATGCTTATGTCGCATTGTGAAATTCATTAAGGGTTATGTCGTAGTTGGATTGCGATCTTCGTCAAAGGTTTTATACAATTATTTCAATTGATACATAATAAAGTATGCATTATAATTTTTGATTATGTTTAATTATATTCAAACATGTAATAATTCATTTTTTTTTTAATTATTACTAAAAGATTAATTTAATCAACTATGGTTGTTTGAAGGTGACTTTATGGTTTCCTTAACTTTTGTTAACTTTGATCCCTATGATTGGCTAAACAACTTGTTAAATCATATATATATATATATATATATATATATATATATATATATATATATATATATATATATATATATATATATATATATATATAGTTTGGTATTTCATTTTATTTTATAATATTAATATGTTTATAGTATGGTTATATCTATTGTGATGTTTGTCTTGGTTGATTTTTGTTGACTTGGTACATTTCGCAATGGTTATGTCACATTGTGACCTTCATCAAGGGTTATGTTGCATTGTATTGTGCATCTTGTTATGTCGTGACATTATTCAATCACATTGTGACATGAAGAAGTTGACTTCAATATTATGAGAAATATGATATTATAGTTAACTTCAATATCATGTCACATGTGACATTAAAAGGTTGAATTCAAAATAATGTAACATTACAACATAAAATGGTTGACTTCAATATTATTACAAATATGATGTTATAGTTAAGTTCAATATAATATCACATGCGACATTAAAAGATTAAATTCAAAATAATATTACATTGCAAGCTGAAGAGATTGAATTAAAAAAAGGCCACATTACAATATTATAGGTCACTGCAATATCGTATTACATTATGATATGACGAGGTGAACTTCAATATTATGTCAAATTGTAATATTAAGAAATAGATATCTAATATCTAAATATTTTTAACATAAAAAAATGATAATAATATTAAATATTATGTTATAAATATATTTCAATTTTTCAAAGTTTATAAAACTTATTTCAATAATTATCTTAAATCATCTTATCTTCTCTTATGCAAGTTTTACAAGTTTTAATATTACTATATATATTTATTTTCTTTTAAATTAATTACTATGAAGTGTGCATTGTGAAAGTTGTGATTTCCATCATTATTCTTATGTCATGAATATTTATACACAGTATAAACACACATTACTTAATAAATTTGAAAACGCCACATTTTCCAGTATGAAAACAATCTTGAACCATGACCAAACATTTTTCACTGTTAAAGGCACTTGAA
Source organism: Picea glauca (assembly GCA_000966675.3). Taxonomy (NCBI): domain Eukaryota; kingdom Viridiplantae; phylum Streptophyta; class Pinopsida; order Pinales; family Pinaceae; genus Picea; species Picea glauca. Next base: position 1,068,916 of record JZKD02S2434211.1, read on the forward strand.
AACCATACAATTTAGTTTCAAGATAGACCTTATTGTTTAGTTTCTAGATGTCGTACAAGGTTTCTAAAATTACAAAATGAAATTATATAGTATGCACTTTATATTAAAGAGACATTGTGTTTAACTTGTATTAATCACTTTTCACTTCTACAAAAACTTTCTTACGGACAATAAATTTTTTGATTTTATATCTATTCTGTTTATATATATATATATATATATATATATATATATATATATATATTTGCACTAATTAGGAGATCTTTATATTGAAAAAATTACAGTAAAGTTAGTAGCAAAATTGCATCAATTTCTATTTTAGAGTTTTTAGAAAAAAAAGAACAGTGCCAACTATTAGCCTATCAAGATTTTTAGGCAAAATTTCTTAGTATTTCTTGATGCTATAGATTCTACAATATTAACCTAGGATCCTAGTAATATTATAAAACATTAAACTTAACAAAAAACATGATAACTAGATGTTTCTTCCACACCTACATTTCATTGGGTTTGTGTTATACTCTTAATTTTTTCCTCGGTTTTCGTGTCCATTTTTGGGCGGTCCTCGGTTTTTGTGTCTATTATGGGCGGATTTTCAACACATGGTTTTCTATTTCCAGTTAAGGAATTAGGGTTGTTGACTAATCCAGGTCATTGGATTATGGTTTTTGATGTTGCTGGCTCCTATATGTATATTGTATTGTAAACAATGTATGTTTTGAATGAATATAGAATATGTTGGTTTCCCTGGTTTGGGTTTCTAGGGGAAAAATATCTGTGTAATGTGTGTATTTTCCATTGTATCTTTTCTGTTCTTTTATTGAAAATTTGTTTGTAGTGAATAGTTGTACAAGGTTAAAATCTACATTTGGTATCAGAGCAATTATTGGCTTCAGGGTAATTCCTTTGGGGTCATGGGTTTGGATCGGGATTGTGATAAGCCTTATTACAATGGGAGATATGCGGTATTGATTCTTCGGGTGAAGAGAAATGAAGAGCAGTTAAAAAATAGAGATCGAGAAATTTAATGGTAAACATTTTGAGTTGGAGAAGCTCAAGATGGAATGATCTGTTGGTAGACAAAGATCATTGGGTCACGGTGGATCTAGGTCCTGCATCTATAGGAACATCAAAAGATGATTGGAAAAAGTTGGATTGGAAGGCGAAGAGAACAATTTGATTGTGTCTCTCAGATTCAATATTACTTAATGTGTCAGGGGAAGCTACGACTAAGGAGTTATGGGATAAGTTGGGAAACTTGTATCAGTCTAAGTCCTTGGTAAATAAATTGTTCCTATGGAAAAATATGTATAACCTGAGGATGAGAGATGGAGAATTGGTGACAGAGCATATGAACGCCTTCAAAACTTTGGTAAGTCAGTTGTTATCTGTTGAGATTAAAATTTTAGATGAAGATAAGTGTATCGATTTTCTATTCTCTTTACCAGACTTGTGGGATAGTTTGGTTATGGTCATAGGTATTAATACAATTACCTTGAGTTTCAATGATGTCATCTCATCCTTGTTATTAGAGGATATGAGACAAAAGAACGTGGAAGGATAGAGAACAAATGCTATATTTGCAAGAGGACACTCCCAGGAAAGGAATAGATCTAAGTCCTCAAGTGGGAGATCTAAGTATAAGGGTAAATATAAATCTCCCGAAAAGTTTGTAAAGGTATGTTGGATATGTGGAAAAGAAGGGCACTTCAATAAGCAATGTAGATCGAAAAGCGTTGAGAAAGTGAATGGATCTGAAGGTGCTCCCTCTACAAAAGAAAAGGCCTCCAAGGAAGTAAGTGGAGATGTGTACTTTTCTTATTCAAGCACACATGAAAATCACGAGGCATGGTTGGTTGACTCAGGTGCATCCTTTCATATAACTCCCCATAGGGAGTGGTTTTGTAAATATGAAATGTATGATGGAGATAATGTTTTCCAAGGTGATGAATCGACAACCATAATCATAGGATGAGGAAAAGTCAAGTTGAGGCTCATAGATGGAAGGATTATAACACTGCGTGGTGTTCTGCACATCCCAGGATTGGCCAAAAATTTGATTTATGTAAGAAAAATGGATGATGCAGGGGTAAAAATAGTATTTGAAAAAGAAACCTGTAGGATGGTTCAAGGGGCCATGGTGTTGCTAAAGGGAGTTCGGATTGGAAATCTATATAATATGAAAGGAAGCACTATTAGTAATGGGTGTAATAGTTCCATTGTTCCTGATATTGGAGAAGAAGAAGACAAAACTGCTACAGTCTCTGGAGAAAAGATTATGTTGTGGCATCAAAGACTAGGGGATATTTGAGAGAAGGGTATTCAACTACTACATAGTAAATGTATGGTTGAAGGTATGTCTAACTACTCTCTGGATTTTGATTTATGTGAACATTGTGTATATGGGAATCAGAATCATGCAAGATTCCCCTCTGGTGCAACGAGGGCAGAAGGAATTTTATAGCTAGTGCACAATGATGTGTTTGGACCTGTGTCCGTTCCATCATTAGGAAAATATGTGTACTATGTCTCTTTTATAGATGACTTCTTGAGGAATACTTGGATATATTTCCTCAGGAAGAAATATGAATTCTTTGACAGGTTTAAAGAGTTTAAGGTTCTTGTTGAGAATCAAACAAAGAAAATAATTAAAGTGTTGAGGATAGATAATGGTGGAAATTTCTATAGGAATGAATTTGAAGAATTATTTAAGAAGTGTGGTATAGAAAGGAAGAAGACTACTCCATATACACCTCAACAGAATGGAGTTGTAGAAAGGATGAACAAGAAATTGATGGAAAAAACAAGGTATATGCTCAGTGGTGCCAGGTTAGGGAAATAATTCTAGGAAGAGGCAGTGGGTACTACATGTTACCTGATCAATAGATCACCCTCATCAACACTAGATGAAAATACTCCACAGGAGGTATGGAATGGTAAGAAAATATCTCTCACACATATCAAGTTATTTGGTTGTGAGGCCTATGTTCATGTTCCAAAGGAGAACATGAGTAAGCTAGATAATAAGGCTAAAAAGTGTATCTTTATTGGGTATAAAGATGGTCTCAAAGGTTATAATATTTGGAACCCATAAACTAAGAAGGCTTTATATATCCAAGATGTGGTATTTAGAGAAATGAAGGATGTTGTCAAACATGAAGTCCTACCAAGTAAGGAAGAACCCGAGAAAATAGAGTTTGAGCCAAAGGATGATGAATCATACTCTATAGAAGAACACGAATCAAAAGAAGAAGATCCTCATACTACAATATGAGGAGATCGGCGTGGGAAAAAGGCCACTGGAAAGGTATACTCCACCTGATTTCCGTTCAAATTTTTCTTTGTCTATTACTCATGATGATCCTAGAAATGTTAGGAAGGAAATGGATTCAGAGGATGGAAAACTATGGAAAAAGGCCATGGTTGAAGAAATGGCATCATTGGATAAAAATGAGGCATCAGATCTAGTGGAGTTTCCGACTAGAAGAAATCCCATCGGTAGAAAATGGGTATTTAAAAAGAATTTGAATGCATAAGGAAAAGTGGAGAAATAGAAAGCTCAATTAGTAGCAAACGGTTATTCCTAGGTTGAGGGAATTGATTTTGGTGAGATTTTTTCTCTTGTTGCTAAGTTAACCTCTATTACTGTTATCTTTTGTTGTTATGTTTGATTTTGAAGTAGAACAGATGGATGTGAAGACAAAATTCCTACATGGGGATCTAGAAGAAGAAATCTACATGAAGAAACTAGAAGGTTTTGTCGTGAAGGGAAACAAGGAGCTGTTATGCAAGCCAAAATAGTCTCTGTATGGTTTAAAACAATCAGCAATGATGTGGTATAAAAAATTTGATACTTATATGCTGGGACTTGGCTTCAAAAGAAACAAAGAGGATCACTGTGTGTATTTTAAATAATTGGTGATCATTTGATTTATTTGGTCTTGTATGTGGATGACATGTTGATGATAGGAAACAACAAGGAGATTATCCAGGATGTGAAAACTTAGTTGTACTCTAAATTTGACATGAAGGATATTTGTGCTACAAATTTCATTTTAGGCATGGGAATTAAAAGAGATCGGAAAAACATGAAACTTTGTTTAAATCAAAGAAAATATGTTAAGACAATATTTCATAGGTTTAATATGCATGAATGTAAACCAATCAGGGTCCCTATTCCTATAGGTTTAAAGTTGTTTTTGGATTAGTGCCCCAAGACACAAGAAGAGGAGGAGGTCATGTGTCATATTCCATATGCGAGTGTGGTTGGAAGTTTCATGTATGCAATGGTCTTTACTAGACCAGACATTGCACATGTAATGGGAGTTTTGAGTAGGTATAGTTCAAAAACATGGAACGAACATTGGACAATAATAAAGAGGGTTTTCAAGTATTTGCGTGGCACTACTAGCTATGGATTGTGCTACCAAGGAAGACCAGGATTGGACAGAGTGTTGGAGATACATGGCTTTGTGGATGCATATTAGGCTAGAGATATGGATTGTAGGATATCTTCAAGCGGGTTGTGTTTAACCTGTTTGGAGGAGAAATCAGTTGGATGAGCAAAAGACAGTTTGTAGTGGCACTTTCAACTACAAAAGTTGAATACATGGAAGCCACTCATGCAAGCAAGGAAGAAGTATGGTTACAAATATTGTGTTCATGTATTGGGTTGGTACATCAAGATATAATGATAGATTGTGATAGTCAGAGTGTAATTGTTTTGGCGAAGAACCCGAATTATCATTCAAAGACAAAGCATATTGATTTTCAATATCACTTTGTGAGAGACATGGTTGAAGAAAATAAAGTGTTGCTAATGAAGGTGGACATTTTGAATAATGTTGCAGATTCATTAACAAAATATGTGAGAACTGAGAAGTTCTATTGGTGTAGAGGATATATAGGCATTACTTTCCTGGATTGTTGACTATGTAACCATGTAACCCCCTTATATGCAAAGAAAACAACAAGTGGGAGAATGTTGGGTTTGTGTTATATTATTTTCATGGCGAGAGGACATGTCTACATTGTGCCGGGTGTGTAGGGGGGTAAGCAGAGGGGGGTGGGGTTTGGGGGAAATGAACCTAAATTTTTTTTCCCTCGGTTTTTGTGTCCATTGTTGGGCAATCCTCGGTTTTCATGTCCATTTATGGGGAATTTTTCGACACATGGGTTTTCACCGATGGTTTTCTATTTTCGGTTAAGGAATTAGGGTTGTTGACTAATCCAGGTCATTGGATTAGGGTTTTGGATGTTGTTGGATCCTATATGTAGATTGTATTATAAACAATGTATGTTATGAATGAATATAGAATATGATGGTTTTCTCGGTTTGAGTTTCTAGGGGAAAAATCTCTGTGTAATGTGTGTATTTGCGATTGTATCTTTTCTGTTCTTTTATTGAAAATATGTTTACAATAAATAATTGTACAAGGTTAAAATCTACACATTCAATGGGTTTAAGTCCTATCTTATAATTTCCATGTCTTCAACTAGATGGTGCATTATGTATTCCTCCTTTAGCTCCTCATGATTGGAATTAATTGACTACCTTTGATTAGAGGCCCCAAATTGATCTCCCTTACTTAGATTTATGACCATATTTCTAAGCATGTTGTAATATGTTTCAGGAACATGTATCTGACGCTTCTATTGAATAAGAGTTCCCATGATTATTTCTATCTCAATAGTGACCAAGTGTTCATTCTCATGAATTTTTGTACTGGTTATGAAGATTGAAGTCCTATTGCATTGTATGGATGCGTTGTGATTCCTAGGAACTCACCTAATTTCTTGTAGCTCATGATAATCCATTGAAAATTTGTTGTAGAACTCCAAGTCAATTCTAGATTCTCAATGATTCCCACTATCCAATTTCCTTGTCTCACCTTAAATCCATAGGAGACCCAATATTATTTTCTGAATGCCCACCCAATAGAAGAGTCCTTCTAAAATTTAGAGAAGTGATAAATATAAAAAATAGAGATCCCCTTGGGGGGGAATTGAGAACTCAAACAAATCCACCAAGACAAAATCTTGAAGAAATCTAGGATATTGAGAGCCCCACTAATATAAAAAGTTCAAAGGGGGAGGCTCACTTACAAACTAGACTAGAATGAAAAAAATTAGGTAATATCAACCCTAACTAGACATACAAAACTTACCAGACTGTCTCACAGAATTGAAGGCTAGATTATCCACCTTTAAATTCTAGACCATATTTCCATAATCCCACCTCAATGGATAAAATTTCATGTCATGGGTTCAAATTTGTGTGGAGCTGAGAGCTTAGGAATGTGATCAGGTGTCTCCGGTCTCCTCTCATAACTCTCCCTTCTATATGACCACATTTCAATGTTGCATGCCATGTATGGCGTTAATTTCTTGATACATGTCTTCATCCTCATCTTAAAATGTTTATGAGATGGGTTTATTGGTAACAATTCCATTAATGTTGATGACCCCCTTTTTTGTGATGTGGTTGTATTAGCAAACCCATACACTAGGTGGTTATTCGCTCACAACACATGATAATAATTGATGTTGATGAATTTGATTTCATATTTACCCCCCCAACCATGCATGCCATCTTAGGACTTCATATCATTTCTCTTAGCAAAATCTACAATTGCCAGTTTTTTCAAAATAATCCTCACCATCACATGCACAAAGTTAGAAAATCCCTAGAAAAAGGATAATGATATATATATATATGTTTTAGTTTTATGAGTAACATTTCTTATGTAATATTATTGCGACTATTCAATCCATGGAAAAAGGATAATAAAATATATATGTTTTAGTTTATGAGTAACATTTCATATACAATATTATTATGACTATTCAAGCCCTAGGGTGTTCATATTCAATGATAAAAGTTGGTTACAATCATACCTTGCTAAAAATATGGTCTCTTATGAAGTCAAATAAGTGGTTTAGAGAAACATATAACCATAGAGATATTGTTGTGCTCAGAACAATGTTGGGAAGATATCTAAGATCATATATGTTATTTCTTGACATCACTTGGACATCATAGTTACCACTACCCTAAGGTAGCTTAGTCCATGTATGCCTACTCAATGTACTCACTCTAGAACAAAACTTATTTGTCATACATTCAACAAGTCTCATAAGGATTTTGTGTTCAATGGGTGTTGGAACAACTATTATTGACAAATTAATGTTAGGATATATGGATTACATTTGTAATAAAGTCACCTTATGGGTTTAGGTTATATATTGTTCTTTTTTCACTTTTTGTATAAAGTAGTCTATCCCACATTCATAAGTGGAAATGATTTACTTAGTGAACAATGATATATAAGGATGTAAACTCCATTGTAATAAATGCATGAGTTATTTATTGATAATATCATATTGTGTTATCATGAGTATCTTTATTTGAGATAAATTATGTCACTCAACCCTATATAGGCCTTTATCATTTAGTTATCTAGTTAATTTTGTAATATGGTATTAGATGAGGGAAGAGTATAGGAGTCCAAAGTTTTATCAAGAGTCTCGTGCCTTTAAAAGACAAGGTCCCACTCTTGCAAATTCAACAATCTCAAATCCAAGAATAATGTGCAAATGTGAATACCTAGGGGTTGCTTTTGATAGAGATGGATCAAAAGATCACTAGCATGTCTTTTTAAATTCAAGAAGACATAAATTCATCTCTCTTAGTTGAAGAAAAGAGAACCATTGTAGGTGATACTCAACCCGAGAATATATTATATTCAGATACATTTGTAGTAGATTGACTAAAGACAAAGGAGAGATGGAATGTCATTATTGCCAAAAAATGGCTCACACAACATGGCACTATAGATTTCAAGCTAGTCATGTTCTCAAGGGAAATATCAAAGACAAACCACATGTAGTAAATGGAACCATTACTGAATATCCTTAGGATGTTGATAATGGTGTTGACACTAGAAAGGGAAATTTACATCTTTTAAGAAGCCCACACCTTAAAAATGGAAAGGGGTATAATGTGGATAAAATTAAACATGGATGGCTACTAAGATAGTTTAAGAGTTTCTGAATCTTGGGAATTATCCCCTTAAAAAGGTAGTGAGACAATTTGATGGAGAAATGTGGATGTAATTCAACATATATGGTTATCCAATGATTTGGGACATTTGTAATTTGGGAGTTCGAGGAGGTGGAATGATCCAAATTATTTTTGGAATGAAATGAAAGCAAAGATATTACAGTGAAATACACATAAATATTGCCAGAAATAGAGAGATGCAACAATACATGATTTCTATTAATGAAAGAAATGTACAGAGACTGTTAAAATACAGAGTGCAAGACTCACTAGAATGGTGGCAGCTTTATCTTTGAGAAGAGATGTGACGACTACACTCATTCGCAAGAAGATGATTACAATGAGGCTTTGAAGGCATTTTTATGATAAACATGGATGCCAAAACCCTAGACATCTAAAAACTTAACCCTATGAGTTGAAGTGCCAAAAATCATGTGGGCCCTATTGGGGTAAGTTAGTACATTAACTTCTCGGGGTCGTAACTTTTGCATACGATCTTCGTTTTAGGCGTGTGATAGCCCATTGGAAAGGTATTTTCAAGAAATATGAATTGTTTCATCAAAATTTGAATTTGTCTATAGTTTGACTATGACAAGGTAATAAAACACTATTTATATCCCCAAAACAACCCTGGAAGTAACATGAAAACTTCCAAAATAAGCCAGTTGGAATAGGTGGGTGGCCACCAATGTCCACCTGGATGCTGTGTAGGGATTTCAGACAACCCTTTAAGTGCAGAACCCACAATTACAAAGAAATTTCCCTATTACAGAGAAACGTGCTAAAATGAAAACTATCCAGATGAGCCAATTGGAAGTTGGAACAGGTGCATGGGCACCAATATCCACTTGGAACAATCCTCCCACATTAGGAAGCAATGGTATCCATTGTGTTGAGTGCTCGGGGAAGAGGGGAAAGTGTTTTCTGAATTTGAATCTTGGCGAGTTGTGTGCCTTGTTGGAGAAGTTGCGCTGCTTGGTATGTGGAAGGTTGTCACGAACCTGTTGCTCGTGAGGTTGAATCTGTTGCATGAACTTGTTGTCTCTAGGCTTGATGGGGCATTGTGTAGGCACCATCGTAGGTGACAAAACAATTTATGCAATTTGCTTCTGCTGGATATAAGGTGTTGATGTTGTAGTGGTTGTAAGGGCTTCTGTGTATCCTTTGAACAAACTATGAAGAGGATGAATTTTTTAGTATTAGATATTAGCTCGCAGAACTATTTTGGTGGAACAATAGTCAGAACTACCTTTGGTATCCTGTAGAGATGACTCCCCAGAGTAATAATGACACTACGGGGTCGAGACTCATAAATAGCATGACCTTTCCACATATATGGTTGTTCCAAAACAAAATCATAGACATAAAGAGGGGAAACATCACACACTATGTCATCCTTGAAGGGATGGATGCCATAGGACAACTGACACTGCTAGCTGACATAGAGATCTCATCACTGGTGAAGCCACCTGATGTTGTATGGATGTGGGTGTGGTGTTTTCGACAACCCAAACTATTTGAAGACATCAACTACGATGAGGTTATTTTGGATACCGTTATCAACAACTAAATGCAATGGGGTCCCCTTTACCCACATCTTTGAATGGAAGAGGCGCTCCCCCTCTTCAGGATCTACTGGTTCTTCTGGTTGAATTGTTGCAGTTGCGATAGTAATAGTGGGGTTTGTGTCGATGATTTGTCTCTTTTCAATATTTTCTGGATCAGATTCTGAATCAGGGTTTGGATCCTTGTCTTTGACCTCAACCACCAATCACTGTTTCAAGCGACATTCATCGATGTTGTGCCAGGGGATTTTGTGGAAGTCGCACCACTTCTTAGTGTCATTCTTCGTCTTTACCTTACCCTTCTTGTCTTGTGTATTGGAATGGTTGTCTAGAGACTATTGGTTAGGGTCATATTTACCATGATTTGGTTGTTGCGGATTTGCAAACCCAAACTCCCATTTGTTCTACTGCCTAAATTTCTGCTCGATTTTGACAGCATATCGATAGGCAAATCCCAATGATGAGATGTTTAAGAAATCCATTTTGGTTTGGATGTACCTATGCAGAGCCCCACAGTATTTCAGAAACATATGCTGCTTGGAGTCTTTGATACCCAACTTGGTGTGCAAGTTATGGAAAGTATTTGTGAACTCCGAAACTATTTGGCTCTTCTCTTGCCGCAGTGTGGTCCATCTCATGTACTGGTCTTCATAGTTATCAACATGGTAGTATTGTTCGTTGCCCACATCCACAAAATAATCCCAAGTGGGCTTGACGCCATATATTCTAGACTCCTTTGTGGAACTTTGATACCAATAAGTTTCCCACCAGTATTTGACATGGGGGAGAGCCTTGAGGAGTGTGAAGGTGATCTTTTCCCTGTTGGGAAAATTGTGAACAGAGAAATAACCTTCTAGTAGATTCAACCATTTTTCTAAGGCATATGCATTTATCTGACCTTCAAATACGGGAATATAAAAATTAACTTGTACCTCGAAGGGAGAGGTTCCTCCAAAGTGGCCACTTGATGAAGATGCATTTGTTTCTATTGGAAGGAATTGAAGTATGTGGGAAAAATTCTCCATCATTTTGTCCCTCTATCACATGAGAACTTTCTCAAGAAACAAGTTAATAAAATCTTCTTCTTCATCTTTTTTCTTTTCTTCCACCATAGAGGGTTTCTTGGACGTGCGAGTGTGATTGTCCTCAAGAGAGAAAATCTTGAGACCCAACTTTCTATACTTGGACCTCATTGGGGAGATGCACTGAAAAAAAATCAAGAGAAACCTGCTCTAATACCACTGATCTAGATTATTTTTGGAATGAAATGAAAGAAGAGATATTACAGTGAAATACACATAAATATTGCTAGAAACTAAGAGATGCAACAATACATGATTTCTATTAATGAAATAAATGTACATAGACTGTAAAAATATAGAGTGAAAGAATCGATAGAATGGTGGAAACTTTATCTTTGAGAAGAGATGTGATGGCTAGGCTCATTCATAAGAAGATGATTACAATGAGAATCTGAAGGCCTTTTTATGATAAACATGAATGCCAAAACCCAGGGTCATAAATTTTTCATATGATCTATGTTTTAGGCATGTGATAGCCCGTTGGAAAGATATTTTCAAGAACTACGCATTATGCCTTCAAAATTTGACTCCATCTATAGTTTCACTATGGCAAGCAAAGAAAACACTGTTTAGAGCCCCAAAACGGCCCTGGAAGTACAAAAAGATGTACTGACATGAAAACTTCCAAAATAAGCCAGTTGGAATAGGTGGGAGACCACCAATATCCACCTGGATGCTATGTAGGGCTTAAGGACAACCTTGTAAGTGAAGAACCCACAATTACAAAGAAATGTCCCCATTACAGAGAAATGCGTTGAACTAAAAACTGTCTAGATGAGCCAGTTGGAAGTTGGAACAGGTGAGTGGCCACCGATATCCACTTGGATCATGGAATTTGGGAACCATGGAATCTAGCTTAGGAGCTACACCTTTATGAGGGTTGCAAGGTAGCTTGATGTAGCTCTACTTGGTCAAAGAATTATTTTCAAAGAAGAAGCTTTTGAAGAATGTTTGGTTCTGATGTTTTAGTTTTCAGTTAGTGTGTTTTATATTCAGTTAGTATGTTTTGATTTTAGTACTATAAGCCTTAAGAGGGGGTGTTAGTATATAAGGATTATATTTGTAAGAAAGTCACTTTACGACTTTAGGTTATAATTTAGGATTTTTTTCATTTTTTATATAAAGTTGTCTATTCCACATTCATAAGTGGAAATGATTTTCTTAGTGAACAATGATATACAAGGACGTAAACTCCATTAGAATAAACACACTAATTACTCATTGATGATATCATATTGTGTTATTGTGAGTATATTTATTTGAGCTCAATTTTGTGACTTAACCCTTTCTAGGCCTTCATCATTTAGTGATCTAGCTCATTTTGTAATAGTTAAAAGGTAAAAAAAATAGACTCCTCATAAATAGTACTATAAAAGCATTCTAAAGCTTCTCATACAAGTAAACTAGTTATTTGTGTAAGCATAACTTAAATATAGGTGCAAGACATCCTATAGAAGTGTTTGTCGACATGAGAAAAAAAATCCTTTGGCCTTGTCATTGTAGAGTTGCAACCCAACGTTGAGCTCTAAAATCCATCCTAGGGTCAATCCATGAAGTTGGGTAACATGTTTTGGTAAGGCAGGGCATGGAAAAAGTTTTTTCGAAACCCTTGATTGAGGTATCTTTAAGCACTAAATTGAAGTATTAAGAACTCGATCAAGTGCTTAAATAATCCATCAATTGAGTTTTTTTGTTGGATGTGGCAAACCCTTGTTCTAGTTGCCGTGTTGGTTAAGAAACTCCTTGCTCAAGTCATAGAGATTGTTCAAGATCCCCTTTTATTTTATAAAAATGGTGAATAGAGATAGGAACTATATTTTTGTTTTTTCTCCAACCAAAAGTGTTATAGCAACCCTCTATTAGGAATTCTTGCAATCCAATGATTAGTTCACCACCTTCATATTTCAATCATGGCATTTAACTCAAGAGGTTAGTGGGTTTTTTTAAATAAATTATAATAAATTTTGTTTGTTTTTTAAATTTTATTGATCACCAACAATTATGTTGTGGAAGTTTTATTTTTTTAATTTTGATTTTTTGTTTCAATTATATCAACTAGAAATGTGGGTTTTTTTTTCCAAAAATGTGTTGGAAAGCATAAATGCTCCCAATTTTTTTTCAATCCTTCAATATTGCATGAAGGATTGAAAATTATTAACCAATTCATGGTTCAAAACTAGCATGGCCAAACACTATACAACTCAAGTGTTATTGAGTAGAGATAAAATGAAAACTTGAAATAAGACTATCCTACTATTAAAGAGTATCAATTAAATGTCAGGAAAACCCAACAATCAACTTGGTTATCACCATTGTTCACATGAAATGACACTTGAACCTAAGTAGAGAAATCACAATTATAATACATTGTTGACATTGAAACAACACTAATCGATACATTGACCGAGATAGAATATCCAAAATACACCTTTCATATTGTAGTAATTCCATAGACATTGACCGAGATAGGAATAGTTCTAACATTTCAAATTGCATTTTATGCTATGTAATGACACAAACCAAGTTGCATCTATCTAGTCTCTATGGAAAATATCTAACCTCATGAACTAAAGAGTCATTCTATGTGATAAAAGTTATTTTGACCTTGATTAAATTGTTGGGTATGTGTTATATTATTTGCACAACTAGAATCATCCATGTTCAGAGGTTCAGAGGCATCGTCCCTGATTTTTTTTTGGCGGTTGTTTGCGTCCATTTTTGGTGGTTTTTCGCAACATGGTTTTCGCCGATGGTTTTCTAATTATGGTTAAGGAATTAGGTTTGTTGACTAATCTGGGTCAATGGATTAGGGGTTTGGATACCGAGAGATCCTATATATATTGTAGTGTAAACAATGAATAAATATGATGAATATAAGATTAAAGGTGTGGTTGTTAACAGGTTGTTGGTTTTCCCAATTTGGGTTTCGAGGGTAAGAATCTCTATGTAATGTGTGTGTTTGTGTGTGCAATTGTATCTTGTTTGTTTTTATTAAGAATTTATTTGCAGTAATTTATTGTACAAGGTTAAAATCTACATTTGGTATCAAAACAATTATTGAATTTAGGGGGATTCCTTTATGGTCAGGGGTTTGGTGAAGGTCGGTGATAAGTAATGTAAGTGGGATATCTGTGGTATTGATTCTCCAGGTGAAAAGAAATGGCGAGAAATTCGAAACTAGAGATCGTGAAATTTAATGGGAAAAGTTTTGAGCCGTGGAAGCTCAATATGGAATATCTATTGGTGGACAAAGATCAGTGGATCATTGTGGAAATATTTCACCTACATGAACATCAACATAAGATTGGAAAAAGTTGGATTAGAAGGCTAAGAGCACAATTCGGTTGTGTCTCTTAGATTTAGTATTATTGAATGTGTCAGTAGAAGCTACATCCAAGGAATTATGGGATAAGTTAGGGGCTTTGTATCAGTCAAAGTCCTTGATGAAAAAAATGTTCCTGCAAAAGAAGTTGTACAACTTGAGGATGAAAGATGGAGACTCGTTGATAGAGCATATGAACGCCTTCAATATTGTGGTAAGTCAACTATTATATTTTGATATTAATGTTTTTGATGAAGATAAGTGTATCAATTTATTGTGATTTTTAGTCGACTCATGGGATAGTCTAGTTGTGGCCATAGGTAGTAATACAAATTCTTTAAGTTTCGATGATGTGGTCTCATCCTTGTTTTCATAGGTGATGGGATGGAAGAACATGGAAGGACAGAGCACATATGCATCATTTGCAAGAGGATTCTCCCAGGAAAGAAATAGATCTAAGTCCTCAAGTGGGAGATCTAAATCTAAGGGAATATCTAAATATCTCAAAATGTTTGTAAAGGTATGTTAGAGATATGGAAAAGAAGGGCACTACAAGAAGCAATGTAGATCCAAAAGTGTTGAGAGAGGGAAGGGATATGAAGATTCTCCTTCTACAGAAGCAAAAACCTCCATGAAATAAGGAGGAGATATGTACTTGGATTCTTCAAGCACACATGCAGATCATGAGGCATGGTTGGTTGACTTAGGTGCATCCTTTCATATGACTTCTCACAGGGAGTGGTTTTGCAAATATGAAAGGTACGATGGAGGTGATGTTTTCCTAGGTGATGAATCAACAACCAATATCATAGGATGAGGAAAAGTCAAGTTTATGCTCATGGATGGAAGGATTGTAACACTCCTTGGTGTTTTTCACATCCTAGGATTGACCAGAAACTTGATTTCTATAATAAAAATGGGCGATGGAGGGGTAAAAATAATGTTTAAGAAATAAACGTGTAGGATGGTTCAAGGAGCAATGATGTTGCTGAAGGGAGGTCGGTTTCAAACTTTGTATAATTTACGAGGAATAATTATTAGTGATGGATGTAATAGTTTCATTGTTCCTGAGATTGGAGATGAAGAAGAAAAGACTCCTACAGTCTCTAGAGAAAAGACTATGTTGTGGCATCAAAGGTTGGGGAATATCAGAGAGAAGGGCCTTCGACTACTACATGATAAATATAAGGTTGAAGGTATGTCTAAATACTATTTGGATTTTGATTTCTATTAACATTGTGTATATGGGAAGCAAAATCAAGTAAGATTCCCCTTTGGTGCAACGAGGGTAGAGGGAATTTTACATTTGGTGCACAATGATGTGTTTGGATCTTTGTCAGTTCCATCGTTGAGAAAATATGTGTACCATGTCTCATTTATAGATGATTTTTGGAGGAATACATGGATATATTTCTTGAGGAATAAATATGAATTATTTGACATGTCTACATAGTTTAAGGTTCTTGTGGAGAATCAAACAGAGAAAATAATTAAGGTGCCAAGGACGGATAATGGTGGAGAGTTATGTGGAAATAAATTCAAAGAATTATGTAAGAAGTGTGGTATAGAAATTCATAAGACTACTCCATATACACATTAGAAGAATGGATTTGTTGAAAGGATGAATAGGAAATTGATGGAAAAAACAAGGTGCATGCTCAGTGGTGCTGGGTTAGGACAAAAATTTTAGGCAAAGGAAGTGGGTACTGCATGTTACCTAGTCAATTGATCACCCTCATCAACTTTGGATGAAAAAAATCCACATGAGGTATGGAATTGTAATAAACCCTCTCTAACAAATCTCATGGTATTCGATTTTGATGCCTATGTTCACATTCCAAAGGAAAATATGAGTAAGCTAGATAAAAAGGTTGAAAATGTATCTTTATTGGGTATAAAGACGATCTGAAAGGTTATAAGCTTTGGAACCTATAAAATAAGAAGGTAGTGTACATATGAGATGTGGTATTTAGAGAAATCAAAGATGTTGTCAAACGTGAAGTTGAACCAAGGAAGGAAGAAACAAAGAAAATAGAGTTTGAGTTGAAGGACGGTGAATCAGACTCTACAAAAAAACAAGAATCAAAAGAAGAAGATCCTCATACTCCAGTATTGAGGATATTGGTTCAGGAAAGAAGGAAACTAGAAAGGTATACTCCACCTGATTTATGTTCAATTTTTTCTTTATCTATTACTAATGATGATCCTAGAATTGTTAGGGAGGCACTGTATTCAGAGGATGGAAAACTCTGGAAAAAGGCCACGATTGAAGAAATCACAGCCTTGGAAAAGAACAAGGTTTGGGATCTAGTGGAGTTGTCGACAAGAAGAAATCACATTGGCAACAAATGGGTTTTTAAGAAGAAGATTAATGCAAAAGGCAAAGAGAATAAATACAAAGCTTGGTTGGTAGAAACAAGTTATTCCTAGGTACAAGGAATTGACTTTGGTGAAATTTTTTCTCCTGTTGCCAAGGTAACTTCATTTATATTTCTTTTATCTGTTGTTGTTGCATTTTATTTTGAAGTAGAAAAAATGGATGCGAAGACAACATTACCACATGGGGATTTGGAAGAAGAGATCTACACAAATCAACCAAAAGGATTTGCTATGAAGGGAAAGAAAGAGCTAGTATGCAAGCTGAAAAAGTCCCTGTATGGGTTAAAGCAATCACCAAGGATGTGGTATAAAAAGTTTGATACTTATATGTTGGGAATTGGCTTCAAAAGGAGTAAACCGGATCGCTGTGTGTATTTCAAATTAATCGGTGATCATCTTATTTATTTTGTCTTGTATGTAGATGATATGTTGCTGATAGGAAACAACAAGGAGATTATCTAGGATGTGAAAACTCAATTGTCCCCTAAATTTGACATGAAGTATCTTGGTGATGCAAATTTCATTTTGGGCATGTAAATTGAAAGATATCAAGCAAACATGAAACTCTGGTTAAATAAGAGGAAATGTGTTGAGACAATATTGCATAGGTTTAATATGCAAGAATACAAAGCAGTCATGGTTCCTATTCCTGTAGGTGTAAAGTTGTTTGTGGGTCAGTGTCACAAGACACATGAAGAGGAAGAGAACATGTCTCGTGTTCCATATGTGAGTGTGGTTGGAAGTTTGATGTATGCAATGGTATCTACTAGAATGGACATTGCACATGCAGTGGGAGTTTTGAGCATGCATATGTCAAAAATAGGGAAGGATCAATGGACAATAGTAAAGAGGTTTTTTCAAGTATTTGCGTGGCACTACTAGTTATGGATTGTGCTACCAAGGAAGACTAGGATTGGAAAAAGTGTTGGACATACATGGATTTGTGGATGCATATTGGGCTAGAGATATGGATCACAAAATATCTACAAGCAGGTATGTGTTTAACCTATTTGGAGGAGCAATCAGTTGGATGAGAAAAAGACAGTCTGTAGTGGCACTCTTAACTACAAAAGTTAAATGCATGTCAACCAATCATGCAAGAAAGGAAGAAATATGGTTACAAAGATTGTTTTCATGTATTGGGTTGGTACAATAAGATGCGATGATAGATTGTGAGTCGTGACAGTCAGAGTGCAATATTTATGGTGAAGAACCCAACTTAGCATTCAAAGAAAAAAAAGTATTAATGTTCAATATCACTTTGTGAGAGACATGGTTGAAGAAGATAAGGTGTCATTGTTGAAGGTGGACACTTCGAAGAATGTTGCATATTCATTAACAAAATATGTGAGCATTGAGAAGTTCTCTTAGTGCAGAGGATCTATAGGCATTTCTACCCTGGATTCTTGACTATGCAACCATGTAACCCCATGTATGCAAAGAAAACAATAAGTGCGAGAATGTTGGGTATGTGTTATATTCTTTGTATGACTGGATTTAGTGTTTGTGTTGTGCTGGG
>JZKD02S2434211.1:1118649-1129624 GCA_000966675.3 Picea glauca
GGGATGAGAGAGATAAATAGATGGAGGGAGAAAGGGGGAGAAAAAGTGGTAGAGAGAGAGAGAGAGAGAGAGGAGATTGTAAATTCCCCATTTTGCTCATTCCAGAGTAAAAAGTACAAAATTTTGTACATATATGCGGGCCACAGTTAGACACCTCACATATACACAGGGTTCTCCATTACAACCCACGTATATCGGGTTTTGTGCTCAAAAATTCAAAAATATGTCGGGTTTCCATGCCATGTCATGAGATCTATGATCCTTGAACTCCTATTTACTGGAAACACTCCGAACCGACCCTTCAAGTCCATTTGGAGGCTATAAATTGAGCCATATAAAATCCTTTAATTAATTTGTGATTGAGAGAAAAGATACTTTGGAGAAATTTCACTTCATATTGAGTATGTATCCCTCTTTCCTTGAAATTCTAAACTTCTTTTGTTCAACCCCCAAGATCTTCCTATCTTGAGAAAGAGAAACTCAATTACTCCTACTACTTGTGGGCTTGCCTTTGCGGAGGATTGAAGTCGTGAAGGCCTAGGTGGAGGGACTTAGTTTCTCAATTCTGATATGTGTCGTTATAGAAGTTTATCACCTATGTACTTCTCTTGATTACATTAATATAAATACTTTTTTCTCGAACAATTATATGTTGCAAATACTTGTATTACTTTCCATGGACATATTTGTTATACATGTTAATGGATTATGCTAGTTTATATGCTAACATTTCATATAATTTCCATATGCTTGTGTATCTTGGATGCTGAAGACAAGTTGTAGGTATCAAGTGTTAGATTGTGAGATCAACCATGGTCTTCTTCGGACATTTGGACAAGGTAGGCTTCTATCCTTCCTTTTTTTAACATTTCCATTTGTCTAGAATACTTGATATTAGAGTTTATTTCAGGGTGTCATTCCGTCTGTTGTGGTTTACCCCAATCCATAGAGATATTTTCCTTGTAATAGAATTGGCGACTCCACTGGGGAGATCTCCCTTTTGGGGTTATTTGGTGAATTTTCTCCTTCATTTCTCTCTGTTTACCCGAGTTTCTATGTCACATGTTGATCCGGATCTAGGAGCAGAACAAACTGATTAAAAAACTAAATACAATAAACACAGAGATATGAAGAATAACATAGATATCCAGTGAACAATATCTTCTATTGAATAATGAAATAGGCTGAAACTGTAAAACTGCAGAACTGAAACACTTGCTTGAATGGTGGTAGCTATCTTTGAGAAGAGATGTGGCTGCTACGCACATCCGTTTGAGAAGAATGAATTACAATGAGGCTCTAGAGGAATTTTTGATATTACTCATGAATGAAAATCCCTAGACATCCAAAAATCTAACCCTATGAGGTGAAACGTCAAAAGTCACGTGGGCCCCTATGGGTAAGTTGGTACCTCAACTTCCCTGGGTTGTAACATTTTCATATGACCTCCATTTAAGGCGTGTGATATCTTTTTGTAAAGGCCTTTCAGATAACTACACATTACGCCATCAAACTTTGACTCTGTCTACAGTTTAAGTTTGTCAAGCCAAAAAAATACTGTTTAGGCCTCCAAAATGGCCTTGGAACTACAACAATATGTGATGACATGAAAACATACAAAATAATCCAGTTGGATTAGGTGAGAGGCCACCAAGTGCAACATCAATGGGTCCCAAGGGTTGGAATCCTAGACCCACCTGAAATGGGCTATGGCCGGTGGAGCTATGGAGAGCCCTGTTGTAAGTGTGTTGAACATAGGGGAGACTCTCGTCCCATGTACGTGGATGCATAGAATTGTACATCCTCAGGATGTGCATAATCATCCGATTGAAAACCTTTGTTTGGCTGTCTGTTTGGGGGTGGAAAGCAGTGAGTTTTGTGAGCTTGGTGTCCAACAATGACCAGAGACTCGACCAAAATGTGTTGAGGAACTTGTTGTCATGGTCGAAGATGATGGTCTGTGGTATCCCAAAGTGGACCCACACTCATTTGAAGAAGAGCTTGGCAGTATCTTCCACTGTGATATTCTTCTTGCAGGCTGTGAGGATGGCCATCTTTGAAAACCGATCAACGATAAAAAATACATAGACATTTCCTTACTTTTTGGATGGAAGGCCAGACATGTAATCCATTGAGATGGATTCCCAAGTATTCTCAAGAGTAGGAAGAGGGGTGTATAAGCCTTTCTTCTTGATGTCTTGCTTGGAAATGGCACAGGAAGTGAAAGATATGAT
Organism: Picea glauca; assembly: GCA_000966675.3. Lineage (NCBI taxonomy): Eukaryota > Viridiplantae > Streptophyta > Pinopsida > Pinales > Pinaceae > Picea > Picea glauca. The sequence goes on from JZKD02S2434211.1 coordinate 1,120,884, forward strand.
ATATTTGCTGATGTCCTGTTGAATTTTTGGCCAATAAAAATGTTTATGAAGAACGACCACAGTTTTTTCCATGCCATAATGTCCTGCGATCCCACTGTAGTGGGCTTCCCAAATCAACTTTGCATGATTTCTTGTAGGAACACAGAGATGGCCCAAGTGGCATAAGAGTCCATCTTGAATGTGAAAATCAGTGACAGTTTCTCTTGTACCCAAGATCTAATAGGTGGTGGCGAAGTCCGGATATTGCTGATAAAGTTGGGGCCACTTAGATGCTTCATGTCCACATGAATGGAGCACAGTGGTGAGTGAAACCATAGGAGGTTGACTCAGGAATTCAATGACATGATTTGAGATACCTGTCATATACTTGATGTTGAGATGGAGCTTCTACAGGTAGGTGGACCACTTTTGATGGTGGTTGTTTTGAAATTTCCCCCGTGTCTGTATGAACTACAGAGCTTGTGATTAATGTGTATGATCGTCTCTTTTCCTAGAATGTAATGTTTCCATTGAAGACCAGATTTTACAATGGAATACATTTCCTTGTCATAGGTGGGGTATTTCCAGAAAGTATCTAAGAGTGTCTCACTATGGTATGCCATTGGATGACCGTGTTGAGTGAGAACTGCACCCACAACATAGTCAGATGCATCTGTCTCAATCTCGAAGGATTTCTATAGATCAAGCAAGGAGAGTGATGGAGATGAGCACAAGCGATGCTTCAGATCATCGAACGCTTGTTTTTTTTCCTTCCCCCATATGAACTTGTCTCTTCCACTGTCCTTGGTCACCTGGTTGAGGGACCATGCAATATGGGATAATCCCAACATGAATTATCGATATAAGTTGGCTAGTCCCAAGAAGATCCTAAGCTCGGTCATTGTGGTCAGGGTTGGACAATCACAAATGACTTGGATCTTAGCTGGATCAACATGTACCCCATGCTCATCAACAATGTATCCCAAGTATTAGACCCTGTTGTGCTGCCACAAAGTGCTCAAAACTTGTTGAATATGCTGCATGTTTTCCTCCCACATTCTGCTGAAGATGAGGATGTCATCCAAATATACAACCACAAAGGAGTTGGTAAAGGGTCACAATACATCATCCATCAACCCCATGAAAGTGGTTGGTGCATTTGTTAAGCCAAAGGGCATGACTAGCCATTCAAAGAGACCTTATTTATATTTGAAGGTTGTCTTCCATACATTAGTTGGTTCGATGGGAACCTGGTGGTAGCCAGACTTTAGGTCAATATTGTTGAAGAACTTTTCCCCCTTGAGTTGGTCAAGAAGGTCATCAATCCTAGGAATGGGGTACCAGTTCATGACTGTGATTTTGTTTAAGGCTCTGTAATCAATGAAAAGTCGCCAAGTCCCATCCTTCTTTTGCACCAGTACAATTAGGATTTCGTAATGGGAGGAGATGGGTCTGATGTACCCCTTTTGAAGAAGCTCTTGGATCTAATGCCTGATTTTGTCATTTTCCATCAGCGAGTGATGATAGACTAGTCCATTAGGCAGAGGTGCGTCGGGGGTCAGATCAATTGGATGATTGACTTTGATGTGTGTCGGTACCCTTGTAGGTGAGGAGAATATGTCTCTGTATTCTTCCACAATCCCATTCACTTTCTTCTATTGCAAAGAGAGGCTCTGTGTAGAGGCCATGGATGTGGCAATGACCTTCTTCTTACTGTGAGCATGGATCACAAAGAATACTAACTTCCCGGTTTGTGAGATGACCTTACTTCATTACTTAGAAAATATTAAAGAAATAGCAGTAGGCGGCGCTACCTTTGGTATCCTGTACAATTGTCTACCCAAATTAATAATAACACTGTGGGGTATAGACTCATACACAACATGAGGCTTCCACAAATATGGTTGTCCTAAAAGAACATCACAAACGTTAAGGGGAGCAATATCACACAGTACCTCATCTTTGAAAGGCTTGATATGATAGGGTAGACAACATTGTTGGCTGACATAGAGATATCTTCCTTGGTGAAGCTAGCTGATGGTGTAGGGCTGCGAGTGTGGTGTCCTTGGTAGGTCTAGACACTTGATGACCTATACTGAAATTAGGTTCTTCTGACTAGCATTATCGATAATGAAATGAAGCAGATCCCCCTTTACCCACATCTGTGAGCATGGATGATTTTAAGGATGGATCCCCGTGATTGATGAACCTGTTTGGGAAGCGCGTGTCTATTTTTCCCAATTGGCGATTGCGGCCATGTAGTGCTGGACTATGCATGGCATACTATCCAGAGTAAGCTTGGTGCTGAGCTTGTGTATGACCTCTCTTCTGGTGAGGGAGGCGACTATGGTTGGAAGAGGCAGGTTGTCGGGCCTGTGAGAAACTCTTTCCAAGTGAAAGAGTTTGTTGGGAAGTGGTTTCTTCTAGAGAGTTCCCAGCACCAACTACGGGATCTGAGACTTCCTGATCCGGCCTGTTGCCGAGACCCATAGAGGGAGGTTAGCACCGAATGACTGTGCGTGTGAAGGTGTATACTCCCAGGTGGAACAAACATGTGGGGAATGAGAGTCTGGTAGTAGTGGGCGTAAGATGGCATCTTTGGGAAGAATCCTTCCAGATATTTTTGTGTTGTTTTTCCCTGTAACCCCAACCTAGCCTAGGATTCCTTGCCTTGGGGTGGAGCTCAGTCCCATCTCGGGGGTGACCCACTGTTGAGATGATGAGCAGTGTCGTCTAAGGCTGGGAGGTTCGTGGAAGGCCTGCACTTGGTTGGTGGATTTCACCACTGTTACAAGATAAGTATCTAACTATGTTCTTATCACATTTTGCATGACTGTTCTACATAAATTATCGTGATTTTCCGCTGTGTATATGAATTACTGTTAAATGCTATGGATTGTTTAATTGTAGCAGTAATTTATATGTTTTAATCTGAGTTAAATGTATTTCTTTACTTGAATGCATGTGATTATATAATTCCTGTACGAATTATGTAAAAGTGCGTGTACAAATTGGCATCAGAGCGCGAATAAGCCCAGGGTGAGTGAAATGGGTGTGCTACAAAAGAGGCATTCCCCTTCCTCTGGTCTTCTAGTTCGCTTGGTTGGAATTTGGTGGTAGTGATAGTGGCACTAGGTTAAACAATAATAATCCACTTCCCTCCTTCAGGATTTGATTCAGAATCAAAATCGACCATTGACTCGTAAGCCTTTAGTTTGACCATGAGTGACTGCTTGGAGCAACATTATTTGGTGTTGTGCCAAGGGATTTTATGGTACTCATACCATTTTCCTGTGTCCTTCTTCGTCTTCTCATTGCCCTTATTGTGTTGCGGATAAGACTAGTTGTACTCAGGGTGACCATCTCGACTTGGTCCCTTGCTATGTGGGTTAGGGTCACCTTTTCCCTTCTTCGGCTATGAGGGGTTTACAGATCCAAACTCTCTCCTTTTCTACTTAAATTTCTGCTTGATCTTGATCGCATATCTATAATCCATTCCCAATGAGGTGATGTCCAGAAAATCCATTTCTGTTTGATTGTATCTATGAAAAAAACTGTGGTATTTGAGCACTAGATGATGCTCAAAGTTTTTGATACCCAATTTGGTGCGCAGGGTATGGAAAATATTAGTGAAATTTGGTACTGTCTGGTCCCTTTCTTGACGTAGGGTGGTCCATCTGGTGTACTGGTCTTTATAGCTTCCAACATGGTAGTACTATTATTTAATGGCGTCCCAGAAGGAATCCCATGTAGGGGCCACCACAAATATTGCAGATTCCTCTACGGCCCTTTGCTCAAAGTAAGTATCTCACTAGTATTTAACATGGAGAATGACCTTGAGGAGTGAAAAAGTGATCTTTTCCCTATCAGAATTATTGTGGACTGAAAAATACCCTTCGAGAAGATTCAATAATTTATCTATAACATCCACGTCTATCAGTCCTTCAAATAATGGAATACCAAAATTTATTTGTACCTTGAAGGGGGTTGCATGGCGGCTTGATGAAGATGCTTCCCCTGTGGGAAGCCATCGAAGGATCTGCACGAAGTTATCCATCATTTCATTCCTTTTTCGCACAAGGGATTCCTTGAGAAACATTTTAATAGAATCTCTTTCTCCATCATATTTATTTTCATCCCCCATGGGTTTTTGTCGGGCTCGACGTGACTCATCTTGCAATGGCTCAGTTGCTTTGAGTCCCAACTTCTTGTACCTAGATCTTGTCAGGGACATGCACAAAGAAAAATAAATGAAGATCAGACACTTTGATACCACTGATCTAGATTTAGGAGAGGAATGAAATGATTAACAAACTGAATACAATAAACATAGATATATGAAGAATAACACAAATATCCAGTGAACAATATCTTCTATTGAATAATGAAACATGATGAAACTATAAAACTGCATAACTGAAACACTTGTTCGAATGGTGGTAGCTATCTTTGAGAAGAGATGTGGCTGCTACGTGCATCCGTCTGAGAAAAATGAATTACAATGAGGGTCTGGAGGCATTTTTGATATTACTCATGAATTCCAAAACCCTAGACATCCAAAAATCTAACCCTAGGAGGTGAAACGTCAAAATTCATGTGGGCCCCTATGGGTAAGTTGGTACCTCAACTTCCCAGGGTTGTAAATTTTGCATACAACCTCTGTTTTAGGCACGTGATAGCCCGTTGGAAAGGTCTTTTAGAGAACTACACATTCCATTGACTCCACCTATATTTTGACTGTGGTGAGCCAAAAAAACACTGTTTAGGCCTCCAAAATGGCCCTGGAAGTACAACAAGATGTGTTGACATGAAAACATACAAAATAAGCTAGTTAAATTAGGTGAGAGGCCACCGATATCCACCTGGAATATGTGTAGGGATTCAGACAACCCTAGAATTATAGAACCCACAATTACAAAGAATTACATAAGAGCGCGCTGAACTAAAAACAGACAAGAGGAGCGAGTTGGAATAGGTGGGTGGCCACCAATAGCCAACTAGATCACATGTTGCTTGACAACATCTGTTTTTCTTTGAATTTTAGTTTCTTGGCCTAACCCTTTCCCAGTTAGTGTGTTTATTTACATACAGATGTTTCCCCTTGATATTCATGTACATACGTGTGTTGTTTTTGTTTAGGGTGCGTAGATACGTTCTTTTCCCTGGACAATCGTGTACACTATTTTCTAAGTCTTTTTTGGCTAGGTTTAGTGTTTTTTGGGCGAGTTTTGCTGGTTGTTGAGACTTCTTGGTTCCCCATCCTGTCTGTTGAGTACCTAGAGTCTTGCAGTAATCAATGGCAGGTTCTCCTGCCATTGATAGTTAGGAATACATCAATGTCCCTTGATAGATGGATTCTTCAAGTGTTTGACCTAAACACCTTTATTCAAACTTGTGGAATTTACTCAGTTCCTTGACACCTACTTTCATTATCGGTGGGTTTTCTCATGTTTGTTAACAATATACCTCAATGACTGGTAATCAAACAAATCCTCATTATGTTCGAATTCAACTCCTGTATTCACATGATGTAGACTTTCACCTTCGACGTATAGTGTAGAATACCTCCAGTTCATAGTAGCATCATCCCATATCTGTCGCTATATTTCATCGGACTAGTACATATATGACTTCAGTGATCATGGAAGATCAGATTGTATTGCATTGTATACATATATCTTCAACTGATTTTGAGATTGGACTCCACTGTGTATTGTTTGTGACTATGATTACCTATGGGATATGACTACTTTGTATTGCCTATTCAGGGCCATGAACAACTATTTGTTATATATCCACATGGATCTATAGTTTAATCCATATTGGAAGCAATGTGTACAAAGTCAATATGAATTGTAATATTTTCATGGGTGACTAGTTCTTCCAGTTGGGTCCTCACTACTCCAGTTTAGGGAATTATAATGTATTTCGACCATCACGATTGATCCTCCGACCTCACACACTAGGGGGCATCTGTTATAGATTTTTTTCCCACACTCTATGCATCTTTCTTTGATGTCCTTCCCTTTCCCTCTATAGACTAAAATCCCCCATTTTTCTCATTCAAGAGTAAAAAATTCAAAATTTTGTACATATATGCGGACCACAGTTAGAAAACTCACGTATACGTAGGTTGCTCCATTACAACCTGCATACATTATGTTTTATGCTAAAAATTTAAAAAATATGTTGATTTTCCATGCCATGTCATGAGATCTATTATCCTTGACCTTCCGTATACTGGAAATTCTCCAACCTGACCCTTGAAGTCCATTTGGAGGCTATAAATTGAGCCATATACAAGCCTTTAATTAATTCATGATTGAGAGAAAAGACACTCTGGAGAAATTTCACTTCATATTGAGTTTGCATCCCTTTGTCCTTGAAAGTTTGAACTTCTTTTGTTCATCCCCCAAGATATTCCTATCTTGAGAAGGAGAAACTCAATTACTCCTACTACTTGTGAGTTTACCTTTCTGGACGATTGAAATGGTGTAGGCCCAGGTGGAGGGAATTAGTTTCTCGGTTCTGATATGTGTTGTTATAGAATTTTATAACCTATGTAATTCTACTGATTACATTAATATAAATACTCTTTTTCTCATCCAATTATATGTTGCAAATATTTGTATCACTTTCCATGGGTATATTTGTTACACATGTTAATGGATTATGCTAGTTTATATTCTAACATTTCATATAATTTCCATATTCTTGTGTATCTTGGAAGTGTTATAATAAAAGAGACGTGCTCTTTTTTCCATAGACAATATAGAAATATTGTCACCCAACCATAGGCACAAATCCATCCCCAAGCAACTTTAACCTTGACAAAAAGAATAATTACGGAAGAAAACCTTAAAACCAATAGCCAAACAAGATAGTGTATCTCTCTCCAAGGCTAGTGTACCAAGCAAAGAATCCAAAGTATAAACAAGGTAGAAATTCCAAACCATAACCAAAATCCAAAATCCCAGTTGCAGTGGCTGCAACTACACTCCCTCTCCAAAACTTGTGCACCACTAGTCTGTGTGAGCTGTGAGAGTGTGAATGAACAAATGAGCTCAAACACCCTCTTATTTATAGTGATTTTTGTCACCTATCCATGCCAACTTCTTCTTTTAGAGGTTAACACTTAAATATTAATTCTTTTATTGAGCCGACATGTCTTCTAGGGTTTCTACACATTTGTTTAGGGTTTCTCTTGCTTCTCGAAATATTCTAGTCTCATAAAAGGTTACACATAGAGGTTAATACCTCATGCAACTACCATAATATCAAAAATCCATCCTATCTAGGGAGGTATTAAAGGAAATGGTATTGATCACAAAAAAACCATTCAATTGATAGCATCATCATAGCCCCACAAGCTATCTCATGATCACGTAGATCAACTCACAAGAAACATCATCACTATCAGTATCATCTGATAGCATCAACTGCATCATCTCTTGAAGCCATACTCCATCTGAGTAATCAGGAATGATGCTGAATAAGTCACTCACTCCATAGAGTGATACAAGAACCATTCTTCTAATCCAGACATATGTCCTAGAAGAATGATTGTTCCAACATATGCTCAAATCCACACCATTGGCTACAAGGATTATTCTTCTAATCCAGACATATGCCCTAGAAAAATGACTGTCTTGGACCATTTTCCCTCCGAACGCTACTATGAACTCATGGAAAATGTCTATCATGTACCAATATCTCCACTCCGGTCACTACTATGAACTTAGAAAGACATACCATTCTTCTAATCTGGAGATACATCCTAGAAGAATAACTTTCCATGGTACATCAACTCTCTGTCAACTTGGCCCATTATCCACATGAAGAATGTATTTCCACCAAAAATCTATATGCCTAGACCATTCTCCTCCTGGAGAATGTTTTTCCATCACCACACTGACTATTGATCTAGCTGGAAATCATCTCCAACACTAGTGGTAGTCTCCATGACAATCAAAACAATGCCATCCAATAGAACACAATTGTGTCTATCCATAGTAGTACACAACTACTACCCAGTGGTACACAACCACTCCTAGTAGCACACGACTACTAACCAATGACACATAGTCACTATCAATGGATCACATCCACCAAAGTAGCATACAACTATTTTCTAGAGACATACAATCTCCACAAAAATCATATCATTTGATATCAACCTGCATAAACAATATCATGATACCAACTAAGTCATCTCAGCCATTCCTTCACTCACATCTATGAGATCTGGAAGAGTACCTACCCTTGAAAAGTAAAAACATCAGGCATGGGCTATCTAGACTATTATTCCCAAGCATAGAAGAATAAATGTCCTTGATTTTTGAGCCTGGACCATTCACCTAACTGGGTCATTCCTCTAACACTAATCATAGTGAAACCTGGAGAGAATGAGTCTACCCTAGGGAATGCTTTTCCCTGATTGTTGAACCTATACCATTCACCTAACTGGGCCATTCTTCCAGCACTAATCACAATGAAACTTGTAGAGAATGAGTCTGCCCTAGGGAATGACTACCAAAAACATTTCCTAATGTAAATGACTGTCCTGCACCAACCTCCTATAACAGACCATTCTTCGAAACTGCTCACAACTATGAACTTCGAAAGAATGATTGCTAAGAGAGGCAAACCATTGTTTGCACTCTTTTCGTCGATGTGTGAGCAAAAAGTGAGTGCTTACATGCCTAGTTGGGCTCTGCTAGTCATGACAGCTGTATGTAAAGAGGTTAGAAAGAAAACAATAG
>JZKD02S2434211.1:1129634-1142464 GCA_000966675.3 Picea glauca
TTTAGCCAATTTTGTATAGTTTTGGCCCTTTTGTTGTGCTGTGGGGTTAATCCTTGTGCCGTGAATGACTGTTTTTCTGTGTTGATGATGCGGAGTTCTTGTCGCCCTGTGCGGACGAAATTTCAGTGATAACAACCATTCTTCTTGAACACTATTTAGAGTGGCTGCCAAGAAGAATGATTGTCCTAGACCATTCCCCCACACTGGCCATAAGGGGAATCATTGTCTATGTGATGCAACCCCCCTACTTCCCCATAGAGCTACATGACCTCCCTATCAAGGATCTCCAATTATTAAGTCAAGTGACCCTCTGAAACCTTAGTGGTTTCCTTTTGTATCTAAACACAGGCCCTTTCGGCTTCTTGGTGAAGGTCTAATAGCACCCACAACCTTCCCTCTCACTTTCTTGCAAAATCTCAGAGTACTGGGTGTTAGCTCCTTTTTCTGATAAGCTCCCTCTTGATGTGACCTTGGGCGATGTCCTCTTGTGACCACACGATTGCAGGCATGGACAAAAGTGCTTTGGGATCAAACTACTTTTCATCCCACAATTCTCTTCAAGCCTCCACATGTCCTCTTTCCAAAACCACGGTCTGGATTTCGGCCCGCCCTCAACGTTTTAAAGTTCACGCACCTCCTGTCACCATAATGCTATGGGACTATCAATCTCCCGATATTGACAATACTGTCTTAACTGAGAGTTCAAATCTTCCCTTTTCAAATCCACGAACCAGATCTACCCCTCCTGAATCAACATATGTGATCTTCTTTTTGATTTATGACTCCGGACTTTTCAAGTCTCAACCCCGATTTCCTCCGGACGTCAATCTTCCAGATTTGATGATCTGCGGACACCTGTCCTCCTAAATAAACGACCTTGCTTCTACTTCGGGTGTTTGACCTTTCAACTAGATGAATGGTCCTATGGCCCTTTTCTCGATCAACGGTTGAGATCTCCTTTAGGTCTTCGGAATTCTAAGATCTCAAATCTCAAACTTCACCCTTTTTCCCAATGGATTTCATTCAAAGGCTATAATCCACTGATGTTTGTCCACTTGATCTGACGATCGAGGGTTTCTTTGGGTGTTTACCCAGAGTGCATGGATCTATGCCACGTCTCTCTTAGATCTAACAACTATGAATTAGTTTGGGACTTTACCTGGAGTTCAAAGATCTACACTACGTCTCCTCTTAATATAATGGCTATGAATTACTCTGGGACTTTACCCAGAGTCCACAGATTCATGCCACGTCTCTTCTTGATCTGACGACTCAAATTCACTTGATCGATCTGACGCTTAAGGTTTACTTTGGATGATCTGATGATTCAAATATGCTTCGGATGATCGGACGATTGAGATTTTACTTCAGCTTTCTGACTCTCTGGCCTTCGGGAATATCAAATCTCAACTGAGAAACTCTTGAATAGATTTCTCGAAGCTTTTGATCTGACGACTCATATCTAATGGAGATCAACGATCAATATCCTACTTCGGGTGTTTTACCTCCTCTTCGTTCACCTGTCTTCCTCGACGATGGATGGTCCCAAACTACTTTGGGACTTTAGAACTTTGGTAAGTTCTCTCTCCTATGTGTGCTAAGATCTAAGGCTCATGCACCTTTCTCTGGTTAGATGGTTGTTGATCCTTTTCACTGTGATCCAATAGCCACTATAGCTCCTCCTCTTGAGCTTCTGATTTCTTCCGACTTAGAATATTTCTCAGTCTTCAAAGGTCTCGACCTTTTCTCCTCCTATGATTACGACTCTTGGATCTCATAAACACTTATGAAAAGTGATATCCCTTATGAGATTGATCCTTAAAGGATTTCAACTTCCCATGCACTCCTTATGTTCAAGGATTTCGATAACTCAGTTCGAAGGATTTCTTGAAAATAAATTCTTCTTTCCCTCCTGGCGTTCCTCTATTTTGGTTCTTCGACGTTTGGTCTCTTCTTGATGTTGTGCACTCCTTTCACTTGGTCTAAGTTTCCTTTTCTCTCTCTCTGAACTCTTCCAAGTCAATCTGAGACTCATTCGACGCACTCCTTGCATACGAGTTTTAGAAGAGAAACAATTGAAACTTATCTAGTTTCGTCACCAACGCATACAATCAACTTCTCAAACAATCATACATGATCGAAAATGAAGTAAACAACATACACAGAATGAAACATTCATTCAATCACACATTAAAATGAACACATTCCAAGATTTGGGACAATTTTGTCTGTTCTATTCATTTATGAAACAAATTACATAATCTTGCAGTGCTTCACTGCGTCTTTCTTGTGCTCTATTATGCTCTACTCATCTCTATATTCCTATCTCATAATACTTTTACAATGTAACAACAAACTATCTAAGGACCAGCTCCATGATCTCTCTCATCCTGTCTGCAACCTATTGATCCAGGTGGATATCGGTGGCCACCCACCTTTTCCAATTGGCTCAAAACAATTTTCTGGCAATTTTGGTAATTTACTATTTTTAGTAGTTTTTATCTTCCGGGGCCATTTTGAGGCCCTAAACGATGTTTTTTTTGAGAAAATAGGTTTGCAATATGGAAGTCCCTTCGATATTGTGCCTAAAATGAATCTCCATGAAGATACCTTTCCAACGGGCTATCATGCGCTTAAAACGAAGATCGTATGCAAATGTTATGACCCCAAGAAGTTGATGTACTAACTTACCCAAACAGGGCCCACATGAATTTTGGCTCTTTATCTTCTAGGTTTAGGTTTTTAGATGTCTAAGGTTTTTTTCATTCTTGTCTATTATAAAAAGGCCTTCAGAGCCTCATTGTAATCATCTTCTTGCAAATGCGACTAGTCGTCACAATTCTTCTTAGAGATAAGTTTCCACCATTCTAGCGAGTCTTTCACTCTGTATTTTTACAGTCTCTGTACATTTATTTCATTAATAGAAATCGTGTATTATTGTATCTCTTTGTTTATGGTTGCATCTCTGATACATTTTTGTTATATTATTGGATATCCGCGATATCTCTGTGCATTTCTTTATTATATCTCTGCTCTCATTTCGTGCCGAAAATAATCTGGATCAGTGGTATCAGAGCAAGCTACTCTTGATCATTTTTTCAGTGCATGTTCCCGACGATGTTTGAGTATAGAAAGTTGGGTCTTGATCTTGTCTCTCTTGAGGAAAATCACTCTCGCACACCCAAAAAACCCTCAATGGTGGAAGAAAAGAAAAACGACGGAGCAAACGATCCTATCAATCTGTTGCTTGAGCAAGCTCTCATGCAACAAAGGGACACAATGATGGAGAATTTTTCCCACATCCTTCAATGCTTGTTGATAGAAACATGTACATCTTCATCAAACAACCACTTTGGAGGCACCTCGCCTTTCAAGGTAGAAGTTAATTTTGATATTCCTATATTTGAAGGAAAAATAGATGAAAAATCCCTAGACAAATGGTTAAATATGCCAGAAGGTTATTTCTCTATTCAAAATTTTTCCGACAGAGAAAAGATCACCTTCACACTCCTTAAATCTCTCCCTCATGTCAAACATTGGTGGGAAATTTACTAGGAGAAGATTTCCATAGAGGAGTCTGGAATATATGTGGCTGAGCCCACTTGGGATTGTTTTGTGGATGCGGTAAAGGAACAATATTACCCTATTGGCAACTATGAGGACTAGTACATGAGATGGAACACACTGCAGCAAGAGAGGGACCAAGCAGTTCTAGAGTTCACTAATACCTTCCATACCTTTCACACCAAGCTGGGTATCAAAGACTCCGAGAGAAATTTGGTTCTGAAATACTGTGGGGCTCTACACAGATACATACAGACTGAAATGGATATTTTGGACATCTCATCACTCGGTTCTGATTATCAATATGATGTTAAAATCGAGCAGAATTTTAAGAACTAGAACAAACGAGAGTTCAGATATGAAAATCCACAACAACCAAAGTATGAGAAAGATGACCCTAACAAACAGCTTCCTGAAAACCAGTCTAAACCACAGGAAAAGAAGGGTCACGGAAAGATGAAGGACACTGGAAAATGGTGTGATTTCCACAAAAGCCCTTGGCACAACACCGATGAGTGTCGCTCAAAAAATTCATTGGTCGCCGAGATCAAAGACAAGGAGCTGAACCCTGATTCATAATTTGATTCAGAAAATACTGGTAAAAGACAGATCATTGACGCAGACCCCACTGCTATTGTCACGACCACAACAATTCAACCAGAAGAAACAACAAATCCTGAAGAGGGGGAGCACCTTTTTCATTCACAAATGTGGGTGAAGGGGACCCCGCTGCATTTTATTGTTGATAGCAGAAGCTAGAATAACCTCATCTCAGCAGAGGTCATCAAACAATTGGGATTTTCGACAACACCACAACCACAACCATACAACAATAGGCGTCTTTGTCAGGGACGAGATCTTTGTGTTAGCCAACAGGGTCTATTTTCATATGACATCCACCCCTTCAAGGATGAAGTATTATGTGATGTTTCCATGTTGGATGTCTCTGATTTTCTCTTGGGCTAGCCACATATGTGGAAGCACCATGTTATCTATGAGTCTCAACCCTGTAGTGTCACTGCTACTCTGGGGGGTCATCTCTACCGGATACCATAGGTTGTTCTGACTACATTCTCACCTAAAAAAATTTGCAATGTAGTATGAAATACTACAAAATTTAGCTTCTTCACAATTTGTTCAAAAGGTGAACAAAAGGATACTGCAACCACTATAGCCTTGGCCCAAACACCTTTTATCCAATAGAAGTAGGTCGACAAGAAAGAAACAAAATGAAAAGATTCATTTTGCACACAAACATCTCATGTAGCCATACTAGTTAAAAATTTCCAACAATTCCATCCACAGGTTCGTGAAAACCTTAAAAAATCTAAGCAACTCAACTTCTCCAATAAGGAAACTAGGTCATCAAGATGCAGATTCAACAAACTTTTTTCCCTCTCCCCTGAGAAATCAATGAAATGGAGACAATTTCTTCCTAAGGAGGGAGGATTGATCTATGTGGATATCGGTGTCCACCCACCTTTTCCAACTCGCTCAAAACAATTTTCTGGCAATTTTGGCAATTTACTATGTTTAGCAGTTTTTAACTTCTGGGGCCATTTTGAGGGCTTAAATGAAGGTTTTTCGGGATCAAGCTTCTTAATGATAGCCAAAGGCTATTATTGAGCCCCCAAAATGAATCTCCTCGATGATACCTTTCCAATGAGCTATCGTTCTCCCCAAACGAAGATCGTATGCCAAAGTTACACCCCCAGGAAGTTGATACACCAAACTACCCAAAATGGGGCCCACAAAACTGTTGGCTTTTCATCTTCCATGGTTAGCGTTTTTTATTTTATTTATGATAAAAATGACTTTGGAGCCTCATTGTAAAATCATCTTCCAATATATGCGATTATCCATCACATCTCTTCTCAGAGATAAGCATCCACCATTCTAGCGAGTCTGTCACTGTGTATTTTACAGTCTCTGTACATTTTCGCTCATTAATAGAAAATTGTGTATTATTGTATATTTGTGTTTATGGTTGCATATATGATACATTTATGTTATAGTATTGGATATCTGATATATATCTGTACATTTATTTATTATATATCCACTCTCATTTCGTGCCGAAAATAATTTGGATCAGTGGTATCAGAGAAGGCTTCTCTTAATCATTTTTTTTTTCAGTGCATGTCCCTGACGAGGTCCGAGTATAACAAGTTGGGTCTCGAGCTTGTCTCTCTTGATTACAATCACTCTCACATTCCCAAGAAACCCTACATGGTGGAAGAAAAATAAAATGATAGAGCAGATGATTCTATCAATCTGTTGCTTTCGCAAGCTTTCGTGCGACAGAGGGACGAAATGATGGATAATTTTTCCCATATTTTTCAACGCCTGTCGATAGAAACAGGCACATATTCATCAAACATGCACTTTTGAAGAACCTCTCCTTTCAAGGTACAGGCTAATTTTGATATTCTCGTATTTGAAGGTCAGATAGATGTGGATTCACTAGACAAATGGTTAAATATGCTAGAAGGTTATTTCTCTGTTCACCATTTTTTTGACAAGGAAAAGATCAGCTTCGCACTCCTTAAAGCTCTCCCCCATGTCAAACATTGGTGGGAAACTTATTTGGAGAAAATTTCCATAGAAGAGTCTGGAATATATGGGGCCAATCCCACTGTAAATGTGTTGAGCCTGCACAAAATAGATCTAGCTAGAAAATACTACACACATTTGCAGAGAGAAATTGAGAAAGAAGAAGAAGGAGAGAAATAATGGAATAATTGTCATTAACCATTATGAATAATGAATAATTTACACATGATATACTTTGTATAACTCAATGGGTGCATACTGGAGGAGAACCAATGTGCCATAGTCGTGGTATAGAGTGATTTGGACACACACCAACAGTTACGGGAGTCAACTACCACCTATAATAGTCTCTTAGGCAGTTACTGTAAGTTTTAAACCTATGATGTAAAGCAATGCATATAGATTCTTAAGCAAAACATAATTTAATCAATGGCTCATTCACATAGTACACAGAGATTTATACCGGAAACTCTCAACCGGGAAAACCTTTCTTATATTCATTATCTCAAATTTCACCATTCACCATACAATATATACAATGTTTTTAGGTATTCTGTAGATACCAAAACCCTAATCCATTAATCCAGGATTAATTTACAAAACTGCTAAAAATAGCAAAAAATGCCCCAAAAAAATTTCGGGGCGCTGCCCCGGGCTACCGCCTATTGCCGAACGCTGCACGTAACCAGGGGGGGGCATACCTACCTCCCTCGAGACCCCCCTAGGAAAGCACCCAATGCACATGACACAAAGAACACTACTAGAGAGATAATCAGATGCAGTTGTCATATCTGACGCGCCCACACACACACATGCAAAGAATATAACACATACCCATCATTCTCCCACTTGTTGTTTTCTTTGCATCCAGGGGTCTAGGGGATTGTATAGTCAACAATCCAGGGCAGAAATGCCCATTGTTACTCTACACTAGGAGAAATTTTCTGTGCTCACAGACTTTGTCAATGAATCTACAACATTCTTCAAAGTGTCAACCTTTTCCAGCAACACCTTATTTTCCTCAACCATGTCTCTCACAAAGTGATACTGAACATCAATATGCTTTGTCTTCGAATGATAAGTTGGGTTCTTTTCCAGGAATATTGCACTCTGACTGTCACAATCTAATATCACTGCTTGTTGTACCAACCCAATACCTAAACACAATCTTTGTAACCATACTGCTTCCTTGCTTGCATGAGTGGCTGCCATGTATTAAGCTTCTGTAGTTGAGAGTGCTACTACAACCTGTGTTTTGCTCATCCAACTGATTTCTCCTCCAAATAGGTTAAACACATACCCACTTGTAGATATTCTGTGATCCAGATCTCCAGCCTAGTTTGCATCAACAAAGCCATGTATGTCCAACACTCTGTCCAATCATGGTCTTCATTGGTAGCACAATCCATAACTGGTAGTGCCACGAAGATACTTGAAGACCCTCTTTACTGTTGTCCAATGCTCCTTCCCTGGTTTTTACATATACCTACTCAAAACTCCCACTGCATGTACAATGTTTGGTCTAGTGTAGACCATTTCATACATCAAACTTCCATTTGCGCTGGCATATGGAACATGGGACATGTCCTCTTCTTCTTCCTATGTCTTGGGACACTGATCAACAAATAACTTTACACCTATAGAAATAGGAACCTTGACCGGTTTACTTCCATGCATATTAAACCTCTACAATATCGTCTCAAAATATTTTCTCTGATTAAACCAGAGTTTCCTATTTGCATGATCTTTTTTAATCTCCATTCCTAGAATGAAGTTAGCAGCATCGAGATCCTTCATGTCAAATTTGGAGGATAGCTGTTATTTCACCTCCTTGATAACATACATGTTATTTCCTACCAACAACATGTCATCAACATACAACACTACATAAATGAATTGATTACCAACTTGCTTGGAATATACACAGTGATCATCCTTGCTTCTTACAAATCCCAATCCAAGGATGTATGTGTCAAACTTTTGGTACCACATCCTAGGTGATTGCTTTAGACCATATAGTGACTTCTTTAGCTTACAGACCAGCTCTTTCTTTCCCTTCACTACAAAGCCTTCTGGCTGCTTCATGTAGATTTCTTCTTCCATATCCCCATGTAGGAATGTTGTCTTCACATCCATCTGTTCCACTTCAAGATCAAAAGAAGAAACAATAGATAAAAGAAATCTAATAGGCGTTAACTTAGCAGCAGGAGAAAAAATCTCACCAAAGTCAATTCCCTCTACTCGGGAATAACCTTTTGCTACTAACCGAGCTTTGTATTTCTCCACTTTACCTTGTGCATTAAACTTCTTCTTGAACAACCATTTGCTACCAACAGATTTTCTTCCAGCTGGCAGCTCAACTATATCCCATGCCTCATTCTTATCCAAGGCATCCATATCTTCAACCATGGCCTTCTTCCAGAGTTTACTATCCTCTGTATTCACTACTTCTGTGATATTTCTGGGATCATCATCAGTAATATATTGTCAAATACCCACTAAGGAAATGAAAATTTTACGCCGAATTCTCGAGGATTAGAATCCCCGAAATACCTACGTGGGTCTTAGCATAGGCTAGTTCCTTCCTTGTCCATCTCCATGTGATCGTGGGTCGCGACCATAGGCCGAACAAGTATGGCATTCTTTCACTCTTCATGACTCAACACTACGAGAGCGTCGAGTATTTCGACTCTACAAACCTCGACACGACGAAGCGCCGAACCCCGATAGGGCTAGCAAGTGGCAGGTTCCCCCCTTGGGGTCTTGTTCACTTGACCTTGTCCTGTGTCTACGTGCTTAAGCCAGCCAAGTTCTTATTGAATTTTCACGATTCGGGGAAATGCGATGCATGACTTCCCTTTGACACTTTTCGCTACTCGCAACCTCGCAGGTTGAAGCATCGATATCTCATGCTCTTCTTCTCCAAAATCCTGAGACGTGAAAGTCAACAATGGTTGACTTCCTCTTCGCACTTCTTGCAACTCGCAACCTCGCAGGTTGAAGCATCGAGCCTTCATGCTCCTATCTCGTGAATCTTCGAGATGCGAGAAGTCAACAAAGTGTTGACTCCTTTCCGGGCAACGCATGCCCACCTGTTAATCACGCGGGCCCCACCTGATGGATGTGCCACGTGTTCTCACGAGCCTTGTTTCTCGGCACTTCATGACTTCTACGGTCAAAAGTGACCCCTTCCAACCTCCGAACCCCCGAACTCTTGATATACGATATCTCCACAGAGTTCTGATCCAACGGTCCTCCCATTCCTAGATCCAACGGTCCAGATTTTTCCCCTCGCCACTTCCCACTTTGCGACTTCATGAATTGGAGCACCCAACTCTTTCTCTCTCTTCTTGTGAAACCCCGAGATGCGAGATCCCAAACTCAGACCTCTTCGGGATTGCACCGACCCTAACCACCTTGCAACTCTACAAGATCTAAAGGCTATCGGCTGTTTGCCACTTCTATATCGAAGTGTCTCCATCGTCCATACAACTTCTCCCACAGCTGTTTCTATGGCTTAACTCCCTTGCAACTAAGTGTGATCCAATGGCCCACAACAATTCAACACTTCTCCACGAAGTCTCTCTGCCATCTGTTTCTTCTCTCTTCTGCGTCTGGACATACTTTTTTGATGACCCAGATCTATTTCGCTCCAGTTGATTTAACGACAATTGTAGCTCCTCCTTGAACATGTGCTTCTCTTCCTTCTCCATAGAATATTTCTTAAGTATCAAAGGTCTCAGCCTTTGCTTCTCCTCTGTGATATTTGCAACTAAGGCTCTGTGCACAAAATGACACTATCCCTCCCGAGCTTCTCTTCTCTAAAACTGTGAAAGATTTCCTCGACCTCTATGATTCCTACAGGGTCTATGTACATGACAAGTTGTTGCCTGTCCTCCTCAGATGGATGGCTGCGATTCTCTCATGACTTCACCACTCACGAATTTGAAAAACTTCCCTCTATGACTCTC
This sequence comes from Picea glauca, assembly GCA_000966675.3. NCBI lineage: Eukaryota > Viridiplantae > Streptophyta > Pinopsida > Pinales > Pinaceae > Picea > Picea glauca. The sequence continues at coordinate 1,139,723 of JZKD02S2434211.1, forward strand.
GATATCCGAATCCCCGATATGGGTGATTTCGTGACATGTGTCCTCCCTCCAACAGACGACTCACGTTCTTTCGCTATTTCGGGACTTCTGATGTCGAGTGCCCGGACTCTCATCCTCCGAACTCCCAAATGTCAAAATCCCGATATGAACTCCTTCTTGGGACTTTTGCTTCTGTTTTTCTTCGCATGAGGTTTAAACCTCATGCAACTCTCGACAGATCCAACGTTTGTCGATTGTTTAGACCAAGATCTGACAGCTCATATCTGTCTCTTTCTTGCGCTGTTCCTAAGTTGTCTAGACACGAATCCACGGTCTAGATTCTTTCATGGATCTTAGGGATCTACGGTCCCGATTTATTCGCTACTCACGAAGATAAAGGAAAAAGGGTTAAGGCATTTAACGCCCTCATTTATTCCTTCAATCTAACGGTCATGAATGACCACAGATCTTCTGATAGGATCTCATCCGTTGATCGATACTTATTCTTCGAATCCTCAAGGTATTCTGCCACTTCTGCGCCTCTGCAGAGTCTTTTTACACAAAGTTCTACCTCTTCTGAGATTTTCAAAAAGGGTGTCTCTATGGGGAGATTTATCCAGGGTATCACCTGAGACGGATAAGGGTATAGATTTCTCGAGAAATGACTTGAATTCTGAATTGATTCAATATGCGTATATACCGATAAATCTATTTATAAACATAAGCCATACGTGGCCCTTCCATTATAAGAATACAACCACCATTTCTGAATCAAAACACTACACAGGCAGTCTTATACTCAAACCATTTATAAAACTACACAGACCATGAGCATATATGTCAGCATATAAATTTCAAGATGCAAGATGTAAAACACTTATCAGAAATAACACCAGAAGTGAGTGCAACTACTAAGAGGGGTTCTCGTTTCCACCCAACCATAGGCTCAACGATTCCGATAGGATTTATCACTAGCCACCCCTGAGCTAAAACCACGATGCTGTGAGACTATGTCTATGTTTACCAGTGATCGAGAATGAGGGTTACTCTCCCCCTTCTCTGCTATCACTCACTCTGTATTTTCCAGAGTTCTCTTCCTTCCCTCGTGTCTTCCCCCTTCTTGCTTCTCCCTCATGCCTTTTTCCTCTTTCAAGGTTGCATGTGGCGTGATTTCCCTCACACTGGTTAGGCCTGATGGCTCTACGGATGGGCGGTTCACCCCCCCATCCCTCATTACTCATGAGGAGCCATTTACCTACCAATCCTGGTGAGTCATTTAATTTAGGGCCAGTGAGCCACTCTTGGTTCTTCGGGCCATTGAAGTCCAAATATGGTATTGGTTTCAGTGGAAGTTAACGCCACCTTTCCGGGTGCCTTCCACCACCTTTCTTCAGCCATCGTGGTCTCTTTTTCAGCAAATCCCCTCTCAGCAGTCCTGCAATATATTATTCACATTCATTGACCTTTTTCACAAGGTCCATTCACATCATACATTCACATTTTTGAGTTTTCCACAGTTCTTGGCCAGTAAAGTTATTTTACAAATTGGGGGAAATAGGGTGTTACAATTCCCTCCCCCTTAAAGGAACATCGTCCTCGATGTTCTTATCTATCAACATGACATGCATGTACAGAAGTAAACAAAATCGGATATGCCTGTCTCATGGCATCCTCCGTTTCCCATGTAGCCTCATCTGGGACAAAATGTCTCCATTGCACCTTGACCTATGCAATGGTTCAGTTCCGGAGCGGGGTTTCCTTTCTGTCCAGTATGCACTGAGGTTCTGGTAGAAATTCTCCTTTCGGTTCCACCTGGATCACAGACCAGTCAATTATATGATTAACATCATGTACATATTTCTAGGGATGATTTTAAGGATGTAAATTTATTTTAAAATGTAGAAACCTTGGCGAATATTACTAATCCTTCATAGGTCAACTGTAAATGTTTGTCGATATTTTTTAAAAAATATTCAAATTTATAAGTATTTTATATAGTTTTTATAAAATTTTGGCTATTTTTAAGGTAAAATAATTTTATTTTATAGAATTTGGGCGAATCATTTTTAAAATAGCGAATCTCATTTTTGGAAAAACCATGGAAAATTAGCCCATGAGCGAAATTTAGCCCCTAAAATCATCCCTGCATATTTATTCAATAATGAAACATGGAAAACATTATGTGCTTTTACTGTGGGAGGAAGTGCTAGCTTATAGGCTACAGGTCCCACTCTATATAGAACCTCAAAGGGTCCACAATATCGAGGTGCCAACTTGGAACAAGCTCCCATTTTCAGGGAACTCTTCCTGGGCCTAACTCTGAGATATACATGGTCTCCCRTCTTGAACTCTCTTGGAGTTCTCTTTTGGTCGGCATAACTTTTCTATTGGTTCTGGGCGACCTTCAGGTTTTGTTTTATCTAGGTCACTTGCTATTCCATTTCTTTCAAGATGTCAGTCCAAAATAAATCCTGTTTACGAGATTACTCTAGTTGACTGGAGTGTTATACAGTCTACCATAGAGGGCTTCGAAGGGGCTCATCTTCAAGGATGTTTGGTAGCCATTGTTGTAGGTGAATTCTACCAGTGGCAGGTAGTCTTCCCACTTCCCGGGTTGATGCATTACATGCATTCTTAGCATGTATTCAAGTATTTGATTCACTCTTTCTGTCTGTCCGTCGGTTTGAGGGTGATAGGCGGTGCTAAACAACAACTTGGTCTCTAAACCAGCCATCAGTGATTTCCAAAAGTTGGAAGTAAATT
>JZKD02S2434211.1:1144010-1162082 GCA_000966675.3 Picea glauca
TTTAGGGGCTATATAACTCAAATTTGAACCAGGGTCAATCAAAATAGACACTAGATGGTTGGAAATCATACCTTCTATTTCCACTACTGAAGCTTGGTGGTCATCTTGGTTATTATCCAAGGCTGCATAAATTTGTGGCACACTCCTGGCCACATCATTGATGGTAGTAGCTTCTTGGATGTTGTAAATCCTCTGAATATTCTGTTGTCGGTGTGGACAATATCTCAATAGATGTTCTTCCCCGTAACCCCAACATTTCAAAGGCTCTCTCTTCGGGTTATCAGTCTTCACTGATATGGGTCCAAAAGTTTTATTTCTGCTCAAGGAGGGAAAATTCTGCTGGTGCATACTCCAGGCTGGGAAGCTCATTCTTGGGTTCTTCTTATAGTTCTTAAATCTTGGGGATTTAATTCCCCTTTTCTGAAATCTTGAACTATTCCTCTGTTTCCATCCTTCGCGAGGTTCTACTCGATGTCCAAACTGTTCATGACAATAGGTTGCCTTTCAAATAGTGCCTTCTAGGGTCTTTGGCTCATCAAATTCAATTCTGTTCCGGTAGTCCTTGGGTAGTCCACTAATGAAGCATTGTACCTTTTCCTTTTCCGATTTTGTATAGGGTACATACCCTAACAAATCGAGGAATTTGTTGACATATTATTCTATAGTGAGTTGTCCCAGTTTGAGTTCATAAAACTCTTTAGTCTTCTCGTCGAAATATTTTTCTGACAAATACTTCTTCCGGAAGTATTTCTCAAATTGTTTCCAGGACAAGTCCTCTTCATGAACCCCTTTCACATTCTTAATATCTTCCCACCAAATGGAAGCCTTTCCATTCAAGTTGAAAGTGGCCACTCGGGCCTTCAGATTTTCTGAGAAGCCATGGACTCTGAAATACTTCTTCAATCCAAGCAACCAAGCCTCTGCTTGCTCTCCCTTCTTTATTTCACCGTCGAAGGAGGGTGGTTTGGCCTTTTTGAACTCTTTGAATTTTTGACCTTTCGAAGGCTTTTGCTTCTTCTGTTCCTTTCGGGAATACGAACTAGTTCTGCTGCTAGAAGAGCCTTCTGAATCGCCAACCTCCTTCTCAGAGGAATCACTTGGCACTGGTCCTTTACCTCTGGGGTGGACCTTTTTTGAGGTGATCCTCTCAGTGTGGCCACTGATATGACCATGTTTCTGAGTTTTAGGTTCATGCTACATTTGTATTTGTAGATCAGATAAACTCTGTAGTAAAACTGCATTAATTTCTGTTTGCTTTTCTTGTTCTTTCATCATCCTTTCATTGTCAGCCTTGCAACTTTGTAATTCAACCACGAGGCTCCTCACAGTCTCGGTTATACCTAGAGGGGTCCCTAATGCCCTCCTTTCATCAGAATCTTCATCTCTATTGTGGGAGCCTTCTCCCACTTAATGGTGAGTCACCATACTATGCGTTGATAATTTCCTCGTGGTTAATCGTCTGCTTGTGTGCAAAAGGAAAAACGCTGGTTGTTAGTCAATATTTATATTTATTTATAACCAGTACATAATTCATATTTTCACATGTACACACACACAATAGGGGTTTTTCATTCTTAACTTCGTCTTTTGATTAGGAAGGTTAAGACAGGGGAGGGGGGGTTACTCTTTTTTGCAGTGTTCCGAACAGAGCTTCTGCGCAACTCGTTCATGAGCCCATGCAGGCTGAGTGTTGTAACCTTGCTCTGATACCAATTTGTCAAATACCCACTAAGGAAATGAATATTTTTCACCGAATTCTCAAGGATTAGAATCCCTGAAATACCTATGAGGGTCTTAGCATAGGCTAGTTACTTCCTTGTCCATCTCCATGTGATCGTGGGTCACGACCACAGGCCGAACAAGTATGGCGTTCTTTCGCTCTTTGAAACTCAGCAGTACCAGAGCGTCGAGTCTTTTGACTCTGCAAACCCCGACATGATGAAGCACCAAACCTCAACAGGGCTAGTGTGTGGTAGGTTTCCCCCTTGGGGTCTTGTCCACATGACCCTATCCCGTGTCTACGCGCTTCAGCCAACCAAGTGCTTATCGACTTTTCACGATTCGGGGAAATGCGATGCATGAATTCCCTTTGACACTTTCCGCTACTCGCAACCTCACAGGTTGAAGCATTGAGCTCTCGTTCTCTTCTTCTCTGAAATCCTAAGACACGAAAGTCAACAATGGTTGACTTCCTCTTCACACTTCTCGCAACTCGCAACCTCACAGGTTGAAGTGTCGAGCCTTTGTGCTCCTATCTCATGAATCTCCGAGACGCGAGAAGTCAACAGAGTGTTGACTCCTTTCCAGGCGACGCATGCCCACCTATTAATCACATGGACCCCACCTGATGGATGTGCCACATGTTCTCATGAGCCTCGGTTCTCGTCACTTCGCAACTTCTATGGTCGAAAGCGACCCCTTCCAACCTCCGAACCCCGAACTCCTGATATACGATATCTCCATAGAGTTTTGATCCAACGGTCTTCCCGTTCTTGGATCCAATGGTTCAGATTTTTCCCCTCGCCACTTCGCACTTCGCAACTTCATGAGTTGGAGCACATAACTCTTGCGTTCTCTTCTTGCGTAACCCCGAGATGCCAGATCCCAAACTCAGACCTCTTCAGGACTGCACCGACCCTAGCTGCCTTGCAACTCTGCAAGATCCAACGACTATCGGTTGTTCGCCACTTCTATATCGAAGTGTCTCCACCGTCCATACAAATTCTCCCATGGCTGCTTCTACAACTTAACTCCCTCACAACTCAGTGCAATCCAATGACCCATGACATTTCGACACTTCTCCACGAAGTCTCTTTGCCATCCGTTTTTGCTCTCTTCTACACGCATCTGGACGTACTTTTTCGATGACCCAGATCTATTTCGCTCCAGCTGATCTAATGACAGTTGTAGCTCCTCCTTGAACATGCACTTCTCTTCCTTCTCCTTGGAATATTTCTTAAGTATCAAAGGTCTCGACCTTTGCTTCTCCTCTGCGACCTTTGTAGCTAAGGCTCTGTGCACAAAATGGCACTATCCCTCTCGAGCTTCTCTTATCTGAAATCGTGAAAGATTTCCTCGACCTCTGTGATTCCTACAGGGTCTGTGTACATGATAAGGTGTTTCCTATCCTCCTCAGATGGACAGCTGTGATTCTCTCGTGACTTTGCCACCCGCGAAGTCGAAAGACTTCCCTCTATGAATCCCGATTTTCAAATCCCTGATACGGGTGATTTCACGACACATGTCCTCCCTCCAATGGATGGCTCAGGTTCTTTCACTATTTCGAGACTTCTGATGTCGAGTTCCCAGACTCCTGAACTCCCGAATGCCGAAATCCCGATACAAACTCCTTCTCGGGGCTTTCACTTCTGCTGTTCTTCGCATGAGGTTTAAACCTTGTGCAACTCTTGACAGATCCAACGTCTGTTGACTATTTAGACCAAGATCTGATGGATCAGACCTGTCTCTCCCTTGTGCCATTCCTAAGCTACCTGGACACAAATCCATGGTCCAGATTCTTTCACAGACCTTGGGGATCTACGGTCCTGATTTCTTCACTACTCACGAAGATAAAAGAAAAAGGGTTAAGGCATTTAACACCCTCATTTATTCCTTCAATCTAACAGTCGTGAATGACTGCAGATCTTTTGACAGGATCTCATCCATTGATCGATGCTTATTTTTCAAATCCTCAAGGGATTCTGTGACTTCTGTGCCTCCGCAGAGTCTTTTCACACAAAGTGCTACCTCTTTTGAGATTTTCAAAAAGGGTGTCTCTATGGGGAAATTTATCTAGGGTATCACCTGAGACGGATAAGGGTATATATTTCCCGAGAAATGGCTTGAATTTTGAATTGATTCAATATGTGTATATATAGATAAATCTATTTATAAACATAAGCCATACGTGGCCCTTCCATTATAAGCATGCAACCACCATTTCTGAATCAAAACACTACACAGGCAGTCTTATACTCAAACCATTTATAAAATTGCACAGACCATGAGCATATATGTTAGCATATAAATTTCAAGATGCAAGATGTAAAACACTTATTAGAAATAACACCAGAAGTGAGTGCAACTACTGAGAGGGGTGCTCGTTTCCACCCAACCATAGGCTCAGCGATTCCGATAGGATTTACCACTAGCCACCCCTAAGCTGAGACCACGATGCTGTGAGACTACATCTCTGTTTACCAGTGATCAAGAACAAGGGTTACTCTCCCCCTTCTCTACTATCACTCACTCTATATTTTCCAGAGTTATCTTCCTTCCCTCGCGTCTACCCCCTTCTTGCTTCTCCCTCACGCCTTTTTCCTCTTGCGAGGTTGCGTGTGGCGTGATTTCCCTCGCACTGGTCAGGCCTGACGACTCTACGGATCGGTTGTTCACCCCTCACAATCCCTCATTACTCATGATGAGCCATTTACCTACCAATCCTGGCGAGTCATTTAATTCGAGGCCAGGGAGCCACTCTTGGTTCTCCAGGCCAGTGAAGTCCAAATACGGTATTGGTTTCGGTGGAAGTTAATGCCACCTTTCCGGGTGCCTTCCACCACCTTTCTTCAGCCATCGTGGTCTCTTTTTCAGCATATCCCCTCTCAGCTATCCTGCAATATATTATTCACATTCATCGACCTTTTTCACAAGGTCCATTCACATCATACATTCGCATTTTTGAGTTTGCCACAGTTCTTGGCCAGTAAAGTTATTTTACAAACTGGGAGAAACAGGGTGTTACATAGATAAAGAAAAACTGGAACAGAAATCAAGTGGACTATACCTTTCTGTTTTCCTTTTATCTCTCACTGATCTCCTCAATACTGGGGTATGAGGTTCTTCTTCTTCTTCTTCTTCTTCTGCTTCCTCTTCTTCAAATGATTCATATTTTGCATCATCCAACTCAAGCTCTATTTTCTCAGGTTCGACTTGCATTGGTAGGAATTCCTGTTTGGACACATCTTTTACCTCTCTGAAAACAACATCTCGAATGTAAACAATTTTCTTGGTTTCTGGGTTCCAAATATTATAACCTTTCACACCATCTTTATAAACAATAAAGATACACTTTTCAGCCTTTTTATCTAGCACACTCCTACTTTCCTTTGGAACATGTACCTAAGAATCACAACCAAACACTCTAAGATGTTGAAGAGAGGGTTTCTTTCCATAACATACCTCGTGTGGATTTTTATCATCCAACACTGATGAAGGTGATCGATTGACCAAGTAACATGCTGCACCCACTACCTCTGCCCATAATTCTTGTCCTAAGCCAACACCGCTGAGAATGCTCCTTGCTTTTTCCATCAATGTCCTGTTCATCCTTTCTACAACTCCATTCTACTGAAGAGTGTATGGAGTAGTCTTCTGCCTTTATACAACACTTCTTACAAAATTCTTCGAATTCATTTCCACATAATTCTCCACCATTATCTATTCTCAATACCTTTATTTTCTTCTCTGTCTGATTTTCTACCAGAGCCTTAAAATCTTTAAATTTATCAAATACCTTAGATTTCTTTCTAATAAAATAAATCCATGTTTTCCTTGAAAAATCATCTATGAATGAAATATAATACATATATTTACCTAGGGATGGAATAGGAATAGGTCCAAACACATCATTGTGTCTCAACTCTAAGATCCCCTTTGCTTTTTTAGCACCAGATTGGAATCTTACTTGATTTTGTTTACCATATATGCAATGTTCACAGAAATCAAAATCCAAAGTGAAATTAGACATACCTTCAACCATACCTTTACCATGTAGTGTTCGAAGGCCTTTTTCTCCAATATGTCCCAGTCTTTGATGCCACAACATGGTCTTCTTTCTAGGGAAAATATTGGTCTTGTATTCTTTATTTCTCTATTCAGGTACAACATAACTATTACACCCATTAGTATAAGTGCTTCCTAGCAACTTTTACAGAGTTCCACACTGAACTCCCCTCATCAACACCATTGCTCCTCGTACCATCTTGCAAGTGTTCTTTCCAAATACAATATCCACTCCTGCATCATCCATGTTGCTTACAGATATTAGGCTCCTGGCTAGTTTTGGAATGTGCAGAACCCCAGGGAGTGTTCTAATCCTTCCATCTTTTAGAAGCAACTTAACCCTTCCACGTCCCAAGATTTTTTTTGTCGAGTCATCTCCTAGGAATACATCACCACCATCGTATTTTTCATATTCAAAGAACCACTCCCTGTGAGGATTCATATGGTATGACACACCTGATTCAATCAGCCATACATCATGGTCTGCATGTGTACTTGTAGATTCTAGGTAAACATCACCTCCTTCTTCAGTGGAGGTTTTTGCCTCTGTGGAAGAGGTAATGTCATATCCCTTTGGTTTATCAACCTTCTTAGACTTTCAATCTTTCTTATAATGCCCTGTTTTACCACACTTCCAGAATTTCCTCAAATATATTCCTGGAGACTTAGATCTACTTGTAGATTTAGATCTCCTCCCTGAAGGTTTACTAGGATTCCTGTCTTGCATACGACCTCTTACAAATAAAACATTTGTGCTATGACTATCCATGCTTTTCCGCCTCATCTTTTCAGATAACAAGGATGAAACTACATCCTCATACTTCAATGTAGATTAAGTGGTACTACCAATTGCCACAACCAGATTATCCCAAGAGTCTGGCAAAGAACGTAACAAAGTAATACACTTATCTTCTTCTGCAATTGCAATATTAACAGAGACAAGTTGACTTACCAGAGTGTTAAAGGAATTTAGATGTTCTGTCATAGAATCTTCGTCTTCCATCCTAATATGATACAACTTCTTTCGAAGAAACAACTTGTTTACTAGGGAATTTGATTGATACAAATTCCCCAACTTATCCCATAGTTCCTTGGCTATAGATTCTCCTGAGACATTCAACATAACCGAATCTGCGAGGCAGAGTCGAATAGTACTCCTTGCTCTTCTGTCCAACTTCTCCCAATATTCCTTTGACATACTAGTAGTTGTTGTACTAGTATTTTGTGCACTAGTAGGTTGTGTACCAGTAGCCTGTGTGCTAGTAGACGGTGTACCAGTAGGCTGTGTACCAGGATCCACAACGATCCATTGTTCTTTGTCTACAAGAATGTCCTCCATATTGAGCTTCCATAGCTTAAATTTTTTACCATTGAACTTCTCTATCTCAATTCTAGATGAGCTCACCATTCCTCTTTCTATACTTGAATCTCCACTGCAAAATCTCCCACTAAACCCAGTTTTATCACAGACCCAAGATAAAATTGATCTATCAAGACCGAGCCAAACCCTCAACAACAAAGGCATCCCTTTGAATCCAAAAATGAGCTCTGATACGACATGTAAGTTTTAAACCTGTGAAGTAAAGCAATGCATATAGATTCTTAAGCAAAACAAAATTTAATCAATGGCTCATTCACATAGTACACAGAGATTTATATCGGAAACCCTCAACCGGGAAAACCTTTCTTATATTCATTATCTCGAATTTCACCATTCACCATACAATATATACAATGTTTTTAGGTATTCTGTAGATACCAAAACCCTAATCCCTTAATTTGGGATTAATTTATGAAACCGCTAAAAATAGCAAAAACCGCTAAAAATAGAAAAATCCGCTAAAAATAGAAAAAATACAATTGTCATATCTGACGCGCCAACACACACACATGAAAATAATATACCACATACCCAATAGTTACGAGAGTGAACTGCCACTTAGTTGAGTTAACTAGTCAACTAGTCTTCTGTTAACTGACTGAACAGAGGGTAGTGAGGAGTTAACTCAAGAAATCAAGGGTAATGTGCCAGTCTGGTGATGATCCCAAGGAAAGTGAGCATTAGCTGGTGATGATCTCAATGTTGCATGGTGACAAAACCAATGTAGCATCTAAACTCAACTCAACTAGTCAAATTGAAGTGTCAATTGAAAGAGAATATTCTACAGGTGGAATATTCTCCCCTAAAATATAGGAGACTAGATAATGACTAATTATGAATAATAAACAAGGAAAAACCTTAATAAAAAAAAATCATAGGTGTTTGTCAAGTAACTCCAACACCTTCCTGGACATAACTATAGTGAAAATAAAGAATGGGTCTCGGCAATGAGGCCATGTTAGGCACCCAAATACAAAAGATACACTGAAAATAAAGTGATGAAAGAGGGAAAACCTCATGGGAACCCCCCCCCCCCTTAAGGTACAATGTATGTAAAAAAAAAATTGCAGTTGCTAGGAAACTATTTCCTTCACTTCAAGACAACTTCACAAAGAATCTAACTTCTGCTAAGTGAAGGTCTTGGTGAAGATGTCTGTCATCTATTCTGCTAAAGGACAAATCTATAAGTCGATGATCCCCTCTTGTACTAAGTCCCGGATGTAGTGCATGAGGATATTGATGTGCTTCGTTTGATGTATCTGAACTAGATCTCTGTAGAACTTTAGAGTTCTCTGGTTGTCACACTAGTTGATGATCGACCGATGAAACTGAACGCCCAACACAATGATAAAATGTTGTAGCCACATAGCCTGAATGGTTATGTTAACTACCCCTCTGTACTCTGCCTCGACTGAAGATAGAGAAATGACAACTTGCTTCTTGCTCAACCAACAAATAGGCCTGGAACCAAGACTGAGTGAGTAACCAGATGTGGACTTGTGATCAATGCTATCGACAGCCCAATCGGAATCAGTAAACTTGATGAGATATAATGTAGAATGTGCTGCATAATGAATCCCAAAGGTGATGGTGCCTTGTATGTATTGAAGGATACGTTTTGCATCCTTCCAATGTAGCTCATGCAGCTCCTGTATGAACCTGGAAAATATTCCAAATTCATATGAGAGTTTTTGTATGGAGTGTGTGAGATACAACAAGCTCCCCACTAGTTGTCTATACAATGTATTTTCAACTAGTGGAGTCTCCCCACCATCCTCAAGTTTGACTCCAGATAAGAAAGGAGTGGGAGAAAAATTGCAGTCTGTCATGTGAAATATCTCAAGGATATCTCATGCATACTTGGCCTGAGATAGTTCGATGCCTAATGCATCCTGAATAATATTGATTTCAAGGAAGAAGTGTAGTGGACCCATGTCCGTCATCAAAAACCTGTTATGTAGAATCCTCTTGACTGCAACAATCACTGAAGTCAAGCAACTGGTGATCAACAAATCATCAATGAAAAGAACTAAAAGAAGAAGTGAATCAACCTCCCTGAGCATGTAGAAATTTGGGTCCGATTTACAACGTACAAAGTTATGTGACAACATGTAGGTGTCCATATTGGCATACCATGCCCTCGGAGCTTGCTTGAGGCCATAAAGGAATTTCTTCAGTCAACAGACCAAATATGAGTCCTACATAAATCCCTGTGGCTGCTCTATGTAGATCTCCTTAGAGAGATCACTGTGAAGAAATTCATTATTCATGTTCATCTGATGGACTTCCCATCCTTTGGATACTGCAATGGCAAGTGTCAATCATATGGAATCCATATTCGCTACTGGAGGGGGGTCTCATCATAGTCAATACCATGAACCTACTGAAAGCCTTTGGTGATGAGCCTGGCTTTGTATCTGCTAATTTGTCCATCCACTGCGCTCTTGGTCCTGTAGACCCATCTGCATCTGACAAGTTTCCTCCCAGAAGGAAGGGGAACCAGATCCCAAGTTTGGTTCTCTAGGAGGGAGTTGTACTCCTCCTGCATGGGAGATTCCCAAAAATGATTCCTAAAAGGGATTTCCAGCAGCCTCGCGATAGGACTGTGGATTTGAAGACTAAACCAAAAAAATATTCTTGGAAGGAAATGGTTCAGTGGCAGTGAGTGAAACAGGAGGCTCCTTGAAATCAGATCGAGTCCTCCTAGTGTCAGCTGGATCACCAACGAGATCCCCTGCATCCTGAAGAGTAGTTTGTGCCTACTTTGGACTTTTCTCTGGCTCTGCAACTTCATATGGATTCTCTGACTCTACATCTGACTATACTGACTCTGAATCTGAATCATTTGAGTCCTATGAATCAAAACTCTCATTTGACGAAGAGTCGGCGTATGCATGCTCATCATCTTAGACAGGTGGAAGAATGAAGGTGTCTGCATGTAGCTGTTGAGGTGCATGCAAGCCACTTTCCTCAAATTGGACACTACGCTCAATGATTATCCAGTCCGAGGAAAGATCAATAAGACTATATCCCTTCACACCATCGGAGTATCCAAAAAAAATGCACATGAACCGAAAATGTGAAAGTGGTTCACTTCTGGTTTGAGGCCGCTCGAAGCCTCATATAAGGTATTATCCTTAATAGATATATGTGGAGATTTGTTTTGGATGTATGTTTCACATTTAAGTGATTCGGCCCATAGTCTATGTGGTAGAGACTTTGCATTTAGCATGCAAGATGCTATCTCCTTTAGAGATCTGTTTTTCTTCTCGGCAACACCATTTGCTGTGGAGTATAGGGAACTGTGTGCTGCAACTGGATCCCTGCCTCATGGAAAAGATCACGGATCTCATGATTTACATACTCTCATTGGTTATCAATTTAGAGGACCTTGATATTCTTTCCGGACTATGTCTCAACCAGGGCTTTGAAATCTTTGAGGTGTTGAAAGACCTCAGATTTGTTCCTAAGAAAGTAGATCCATGTAAAACGTGAGAAATCATCAACAAAAATAAGAACAAACCTCTCTTTTATGATCTATGGATGCAAAAAAGGACCCATAAGGTCATTGTGGATCAAATCTAAAGGTGCAGAGGCTCTCTAGGAATTTCCCTTGTCAAATTTCTCTTGAGGATGTTTCTCGAGAACAAATCCCTCACACACTCCCTTGGAGAAATGGATGTCTGGTAGACTATCAACCAATATTTTCTTGCTAAGTTGTTACATGTATATGAAATTCAAATGTCCAAACCTTTCGTGCAATATCCTACTACTTTGATCAACATGAGTAAGCAATAAAGCATAATCAGGTTCAATGAATTCAAAAAATGTATACAATCTAGACGAATGATTTATCTCACTAGTAGCAATCCTGGAATTGGTTTGCATGTCATATATGTCCAAGGAATTTAGTATGAATATGACTTTATTTCTGGTGTCGAAATTCATCATCTGATACACGGAGAGAAGGTTGACATAAAGTTTGGGAACATGCAACACATTCTCCAAGCTTCCGTTGGTGATTTCAATCCTTCCATTTCCGGTGAATTTGACAGAAGAGTTGTCCCCCATCAAAATAGGAGGACCTTTGCATGCATCCAAAGAAGAATATAATTCTTTTGAGGAAGCCATGTGATGTGATGCTCCTTAATCGATGTGTTGTGTTGTGAAAAAGGTACAAATATCCTCCTTATTTCCATGGTTTATGATATAATCTTGATTGACTTTTTTGTTAATTAGGGATAATTAGGATTGGAAATGATTAAAATATCTTCTAGAAATATTATTGAGTAATATTAGATATATTCTAATATTCAGTTGGAATTGTTTGATTTTGTTGCAGGAATGGATAAATATTGTCAAACCCAAGATAGCTAAGGAGATTTTGAAGATGCGTAGGCTATTGGAGGTTGAAGACATTAGGCACAAAGCAGTTTCGAGAAAGATAGATTCTCTATTTTGTAAACTTTATAAATAGTAAAAGCAATCCCGAGGATCTCTCGATCCTCAGGATAGCTTAATTTATCCATATCATTGTAATATATAAAGGGTAATGAATCCTGGAAAGGACCATCTAATAATTTTATCCAAGCATTCAGAACTCAGAATTGCTCTGTACAAACAATTTTTGTAAATGTTGTACCAGTTATGGAATTAATAGAAGCTTTGAGTGTTTTCGTCATTTTTGCATACTGAGTTTCTAGCAACAATGCTTCTAAGGACTGAGGGCCCAATCTGAAGGATTTACTGTCTCAATCTACAATTGTATCAGTTTGATATTCGTTCTGTGATTTAAATCTCTTTTGCAACAGTTAATATAAATGCATGAGTGTGTTGATGTTTTTATATTGTTTGCTTACAAAAGATAGGTGTTTCATTTGAATGATATCGATTGTTGTTCCTGTTTCCATTGTTATAGTTTATTGCTTGACAGTTCCTCTCATTTTCATACACGTTGTTCCTTTTGTTTAAATTAGCCTTTGTTGTTCCTTTCGATTAGATTACATTTGTTTTTCCTTTTCATAGATATAGTAATTTGTTGTTTCTTTTCCAACAAGCTGATTGATAGTTGATAGAAGTTCTGCAAGTATTTTCCTAGATTAGAATATTGCCTCTTTGTAGATGAATTCAATAGATTAGTTAATTCCTTTAATTCACAACATGTTATAGATAATATTTCAATTATATAAGTAGAATCTTAGTTTTAGAGTTTTAACTAATGTGTGAGGAACTTGATTGTTGATAAACTCAAATTTTCTTTAACTACATGATTTTAGCCTCTACAACTATCTGCATAGACTTTGTTGATATTGTTGAAATAAAAGACAGATCGTCGGGTTGACAAATTAATATTAAACTAAGGTTTTTTTTAGGACATCTTTAGAGCCCAACATTTTGGCGTCATTGCTGAGGAGAGTGTCAAAGATAGGATAGATTGTGTCTCTGAAGGATGAGGTATTGAAAATGGAAGGTAAGAACCTACATAGGCAATAATTAAAATGATTATGCCAGCACCTACCTTCAACTGATGCATAGAGGTCACATAGGTACTTAGAATTTTGTGTGAAGTGTGTATGAATAAGATGAAAGAACCTAAAAAACCAAAATCCCCACCAAAAACTACAAAAGGCTAGGGCTCAAAGCCCCTTGGAAGAAACACTTACATAGATGACATCATCCGAAAATATGAATATCAAGCTTCGGTTGTTTTGGCAGCCCTACATGTTTTCACTTTTTAAAAGTGACAAATGATAATTTATGTAGTTTCCTACACGTGGTCATGGGGTTATTACTTTTCGAAAGTATCTTTGAACTGTAAATATGATGTTTCAATTATTCCTAGTTTTTTCTTCCTCTTCGTTTTCGTGCTTCGTTCATGACTGAAAGCATGAACGAAACACTAAAACTTATAATTGTATCGCCATTTTTTTTAAGTTTTATGAAAGCTAGATGTCTTTACATATTTTTTTTAATGAAGGTTATTTTGTTGTGAAGCTCATCTTGTTGATTACTCTAAAGTGGCTCATCGATTGTGAAGTGGGCTTTGATTTTTGTTTGTGTAAAACACCAAGAGTCCTTTAAAACTTAAACTAGGCTATATATCATTGAGGCTCTTGGTAAGACCTATTCCTATCAATACACTTTGGTTCATGAATTTTCTCTTTACCTAAACCTTAGAAATCAACTCCACTTTGTTACACGATGATAAAATTTGAATGAACCTTGTCGTATCTTGTGCCCTGTGGGAGGTGGTAGCCTGAAAACGATAAGCCCATCATTTTGGGTTAAGTCTCGGGTTTTGTATGTACTCTTAGCACTCATTTCGTAAAATGCCTTTTGTGTTATAGAACCCCTTTTCATGCGCGCTAGGGTATTGATGAGTCTCGTGTTTGAGATTTCGCTCTGGTCTTCTCTGTCCTAGAAACCTTCCATACTCACTGTGTTTTTTTGTCTTCCTTCCAAACCCTCATGGCCCCAGTCGAAAGGATTGAACCCAATGGCTCACAAACTTTGCTCCAGTGTGATGATTCAAGGGAGGACCTTAAGGGTCAAGGATGGCTCAAATTTCTTGAGAAATTTCAGGGTTTTAACTTGCAAACCTCTCAGGAATTTGTCCTTTCTTTTGATGGCTGCCGAGCCAAGGTAGGAGACATTCATCTTGAGGTCACAGAGGAATTTGTAGGCCAAGCAATAGGTCTTCCACTTAGTGGACATAAGTGGTTTAAAAATTCCAAGGTTGAGGAGGTACCGTGGATCCTGTTCTTCACCTCTAGGAAAATCAATTGTTGTGATAAAGGTATGCATGTATCCTTGTTGAAAAATCGGTGGCATGGTTTGCTAGAAATCTTGAGACAATTCGTGACATGGGAGGGTCTCTTTGGTATTGTTTTCCTGTATCACATACGTTTGTTGATGAATTTAATTGAGTTTCAGTTAAATATGCCCTATTATTTATTGAGAAGCCTGTATAAGATGGCGAAAAGGTATAAGAGACAACATTTAAATTCCAGTCTGTTTCATCACAGTTTGATAAAGATATTGTTAGTTCATCAACTAAATTTGCAAAATGATAATTGGGATGCCTTCCTAATTCAAAATGATTTCATTACACCAAGTCCCGTAGAGGTTGATAAGTCCATGATGGAGAACATCACAATCCCTGCCACTGACAGAGCAGTTCTTTCACCCAAATAATCCTGTGATAGGCTCATCCTTGACAAGCCTATGCCTGAGAAAACAGATACTGAACCGACGAATTTTGAATTGCATAACCATGAACAACACGCCTACCCTGAAACTTCTGCTAAAAACACAAACAGGCCTTCGTGCAAACTGTCTAAGGGTGAAACAAAGATAGGGTTTAAAAATAAAAGGGCGGGAAGGATAATTTCTAGGAGTCTATGAAATAAATCACACTCTCATATGAGCTCGATTGAAACGATCGAGGTCAATGAGAGCTCTGACTCCGAGCTCAAGAGGTTCTTGGTAGAAGTAGACCCCAACTACCTCAAACCAGATCTCAGTCAAGTCTATAATTTCATAGATAATTTGCCTCCCTTCTTGAACCACATCCAAGGCTTCCTAGGTATCAAGTTCAATAAAAAACCCACAAGAAACAATGGATACATTCTGACACTCGGTCGTGGACATCCTCAAGTAGCTATCACAGATCCACAGTGTGATGTTTGTTTGTTTTGGATCAAGAATTATTATACAGACATACCTATTCTTCAATTGAAAATCAAAACCCTCACTACTCATATCGATTCATTAAAGGATGAAAATCATAGACTAAAGTCCATTGTCCAAAGGCAAGGCAAGCGATTGAAAAGGACTAGGAACATAATAGTAAAGAATGTTGAGAATGTTACAACAGTTGTTAATTATGAGATCCCGTGAACCAAATTTAGCATGCAGTTAAGATGTAAAGATTTGATTGATTGATTGATTTAGTTGTAGTTTATTTATTTTCTTTAATTACATAGATTTAATTAGATTTATGTTGTTAAAATAAAACTAGCTACAGAATCAGTTGATTCTGTAGCCAGTTTATTTTCATTCGAATTTGTGGAAACCATTGGTCATAATAATATCTAAACTCCTTTATTTTTGTTTTTTCTTTCAGGATATCAAGTAATTGATGGTGATCTCATGATGTGGACTATTTCTGAGTTCATTTGGCATATCTTTTGTAAAAAGAAATAATTTTTTTTTTAGTTTTGAGAGATATAATGTGATATGGAGTGGCTATATTGCCCCCTATTTTGTAATTAACAATCATTTTTGAGATTTAATCTTATCTCACAAGATAGGATGTTTAGCTTCTCTAAACTCTTTAAATACTTGTGATTTCTGTAATGATGGCATCCTCGCCTGGGGCATAATATGGACTTTTGATCAACAGACTTTAATGGAACATCAATACACATTTCGGCTTTAGCTTCTTGTGGGTGGTGTCTTCATTAAGTTTTTGTTCATCTTGATATTATAATAAGTTGTGATAGCTTTAGTTTTCATCGTTTATTATGTTATTGGGATAATTCCTTTATGAATGTTGTCCATAAAAGATGCTTCAGATATAAATTTTGTGATCATCTATTCAACTTTAATTACAAGGTTTCTCATTTAATTCCCGTTGATAGATTAAATACAAGGATGTTTGCTAACAGATTTTTCTTAATGCAACTTATTGTAATTATAAGATCACAGTAACCATTGGTATCATTCTATCTGCTATTTAAATTTAATGGCCAACATAATTGTTCTGCACTTATCTAGAACAGACTTAAGGTTTAGTGCAGGTTCTCCTCCTGGACAAGGTGGTTAGATGTTTTATGATCGCACAGATATTTGGATGCTTATCATTAGTTCGTTAACAGGTTAGTTTAATTTCTTTTTTTTGTTATTTGTTTTATCATTGAAATTCAAACGAAAAGTTTGGCTTTTGACTGGCTTTGCGTTTCTGTTTCATAACAACTTTCATACATTAGTTTAAGGATTATAAAGGAAAAATAAAAAATATTTTCATGTGCTTTATTTATATGCTTTTACCATGTAGTCATTTTACGTTGAGTTTAGTGGGTTTAGATTTAATGATCCCAAGCCATTATGCAAGGATCATCATGGTTTTGGTGTCTTTTTAACTTTTTCTGGTTGTGGTATTTCGTCAAACACTTTGTTGTCCTACTTGTTTACTATGTTCACTTGTTGAATGGCCTCTTGATTTCGGCCTTAGGGTTTACTGATGTGTTTATATGTGTGTATGCAGAAAATAACAGAAAGAGACAACCATGGAACATACATCAACCATATGCAATATGATAGACAAGCCAAAACATCTCAAATAGATTTTATTCATAAGATAAATAAATCTGCTACAATGAAGATGCCAATCTGGAATGCTCAACAGATGGCCAAGAAGATAAACAATAGAGCTACTACAAAATGCTCCAATAGAAGACTCCAACACGCCTCCAAAGGTTGTATATACAATGAATACTGAATACAATAGATATGGTCCGTAAGAATGCTAAACCCCCAAGCTGGAAGGTGCCACGCTCTGCTAGACTATTGAATCCCTCAATAATTCGGCCCTACTACCAAAAGTGTCCAATCACCCCAAGAAATATGCCAACTGATAGATCGGGCAACTGTAAGGACAACCCATTTGTCCAAATCTCCAAATCCACTCTCAAACCCTGTAGATATGAACTCCTCCACTGAATGGTGTGCCCCATTGGATGAATGAAACCCTAGATAATTCATGCCTGATGAAGGAGGCCTCCAAATGCTCTGAAACTCCCCAGGAATATAGATAAGGACACTGCAAGTCACTAGTTGAAGTCTTAGGGTCAGATCTGAAGTGTAACCCCTCAAAAATGACTAGACCTGAATCTCAAAAATTCCCTCCTTCTCATCTCAAATAGATTTTATTCATAACATAGATAAACCTGCTACAATGAAGATGTCGAACTGGAATGCTCAACAGATGGCCAAGAATATAAACAATAGAGCTGCTACAAAATGCTCCAATAGAAGACTCCAACATGCCTCCAAAGGCTGGATATACAATGAAGACTGAATAGAATAGATCTGGGTCATAAGAATGCTAAACCCCCGAGCTGGAAGGTGCCATGCTCTGCTAGACTGTTGAAGCCCTCAATAATTCAACCTTGCTACCAAAAGTGTCCAATCACCCCAAGAAATATGCCAATTGATAGATCGGGCAACTGTAAGGACAACCCAGGTGTCCAAATCTCCAAATCCACTCTCAAACCCTGTAGATCTAAACTCCTCCACTGAATGGTGCACCCCACTGGATGACTGAAACCCTAGATAATTCGGCCCTGATGAAGGAGGCCTCCAAATGCTCTGAAACTCCCCAGGAATATAGATCGGGACACTACAAGTCACTAGGTGAAGTCTCAGGGTCAGATCTGAAGTGTAACCCCTCCAAACAGACTAGATTTGAATCTCAAAAATGCCCTCCTTCTCTTCAATTCGTCCCACTATTCTAAGAAATAATTTGAGCCATAAAAATCTCTCATAAATCACTAGGAATGATGGTGAAAACCCTGCAAGAAGAAACCAGGTGATAGAATCTCCAAAAGCCCTGCCAATCACTTGCAATGTATCTCTCTGCAAGAATGGTGCACCCCCCTTGCTGAAAACCCCCACTGGTGCGCCCTCTCTCTATTTGCACAAGTCACTGATGTGCAATCCTCCTGCAACTGAGTAGATATGGAACTAGAATGGTGTGGGAGCATATTGCATCTCCAAGACCAAGCTTGGAACAAGCTAGGTGGAATCTTTCACCACCGAATTGTCCTCTAGGGTTTGTTAAGTCAAAACCCTCAAAACCCCCAATGTTGGGCTCACTAGCTAAAAGCCAGAAATCCAAAGATAAA
>JZKD02S2434211.1:1162132-1191354 GCA_000966675.3 Picea glauca
GCTCCTTATCTCTCCTTGTGGCTTCCCTGGCCACTGAAAGTCACTTCTAGCCATCCCATCCTGTAGTGTTTCTCCTCCCAATTCCAATGAGCTATTACACTGAGAGGTTCCTCCATGTAGTGTGCCCAAAATGACCTCTTTAGTGATTTCAATTAACTTATAGCTCAAAATAGTCAAAATCATGGAAATCATCAGAATGCAACGAAACCAAAGACAACCTGTGCGGAATGGCTCATAACGATGTAATACGATGATCAATGCAATATGGACCCCACAATGCCTCTCAAATACCCCTGTACTCACTATAACATCCATCTGGCTACTCTGGTCATCACAAATCTCTGCATTGTGATGATGTCCCAAAGTGGGGACATTACAGTCCTCCCTGCTAGAAAATTGCTTGTCCTCAAGCAATAACCAAATCCACTCGAATAAAATACCAGGATCCCATGTCCACCTGTGGGATACACAGTAGAACTCATCCAGATATGAACACTCATGCCCTCTACCCCTTGGATCCCATATTAGGAAGTGAACTGCAATACTCTGCGAAGCATAGTCCTGAAAGATATCAACCCTGTGAACCTCCTGCACCTGACACATGGCCTCATCTCGGAATGATTCCATCCTCTAAATATCTACCAATATCCACATGGCCTCCATCAACTGCACATGCTAATACTAGAATGAGGTACTGCAAGACCTTCGTGAGACACCCTGAAGCGTTGTGCTCCCCTCAACATTGAAGCTAAATGGAAAGTTAGAACAACTTCCCCCTGCAAAGGTCCACTTTCCCCTGTCATTTAGTGAAATTCTCAACCCTACAATCCCTGGGTCCCATGCTAACCTCTGTTGAAGATCACCATGCTGGCCCTGCACGACTCTAACCACAACTATCTGCCCCCTGCATACATACTGGATCCTCCTCTCCTGAATCCTCAAGCTGAAATACCTGTGACCACCAGACCTGTTGTCTAGAAACTGTATTTGTAAAGATGTATCTATAGAATAAGTACCTATCCACCCATCTCCACGTCCAATCATGATGATCAAGAGTGAAAAGATGCCTCGCTCTATCGGACAAATCTTTGCAGGCCCACTCCAGACCGACCCCTGGAGGAGTATGTGGCTCTCGGGTGCAACCTGGGTCATCATGTAGTGAAACATCCGTCTCACCCAATGAACTCCCAGATCCCATGGCCAGCTTGGAAGTTTATCACTTCCAATCTTGTCTAACTTCTCTTGTGTGAGACTAATCACTGTCAGAAGTCCTTTGTGCTCATCTACTATCCTCCTCATGCTGTTGTCAATGATAAATGTGTTGAAGAAGGATGACAAACATATCTGCAGCTAACTGTAGGAATGGAAGGCATCCCATGCTTTGGTCAATCCCAAGGACTTGACCAAAAGCTCGTCCATTAGTATCCATGATAAGTACTCTCCTGTGGTCATCATCGAATCCCAACCATCCAGTACAACCGGAAGTAACTCCTCCAACTGTTGCTCAACCAACCTCCATATCTCATCTCCCATGCAACTACTGATATGGTGAAGGTGATCTCTCATAACTAGGTGCTGCTGCAAAGGAGTGACATCTGCATGCTCCCCTAGGTGTGTCTCCTCCCTGCAAGGCACTATACCCCTCTGAATCTCATCATACATCTCGACATGTCTCTGTGAGCTATCACTCATCACTGTATGCTTCGACATACTCACGTCGTCTCCTGTAGACTCATGTTGCATCATAGATCCTGGGCATACTAATGGATCAACCTCTACATGGAGGTCAACCTCTCTTGGAGCACAAATGGGAGTATCCTCCATCAATTGGTGCTCCTCTTCTAGATCACCAACATCCTCTAGCAACGTCACTGGGTGATGTATCTGTGCATCCCCCAAGATAGGTGAAGTGGATCTCTGACAAATCTCCTCAAGAGACTCATCTGACCTAGACTTTGATTCTTGAAAGGTTGTCTATGTGCCTCTCAAGAATCCTCGAGTGCTCTCTAACTCCTGAGTGAGTCGGTCCAATTGCAACTCCTACTCCCTCATAGCCTCATGATACATATCACCAACCCTCACTAGATAATCCCTGTCTGTCAACAACTACTGGTAGTCAGTCCTCATCACAGATACTCTCTCCCTGAGAGTATGAAAATCATCCATGGAAATCCCCTCATCTGAACTACCATGTGCTACTGATGCTCTCCAACAGTAATCTGCCATCACTGCATGCATGTCATCAATACGTCTAGTGGCTTCCATGATCATAGCCTCACTAACTCTCAATTGTGCTACTAAGTGGTGTGACTCTTGATCATGGTCATGCTAAGGTGCCATCTCAGACCCCTCACTGCTAGTGTCAACTCTGGAGCCCCCAAAAACACTCTCTGCATAAGGTAACGTGTTGAACTACCCACTGTCTACTGTGCTACTGGGTACTCTTGTATGCCATTGCATCCCATCACTAGATGTTATCTCCCCCTGAATCACATTGTATCATGTATGAGCGGTTGTATCCTCCTGTGCACTCAACCTGCTACTATCATCTACACCTGGATCCCATAGAGATGCATCCAGACACATGCTATGGTCATCCTAACTGCTAAAAAGTGCATCCTCATCAATGCAATATGATCCTAGAGGTAAGTGCTCCATCCACCTATCAGCCTCTGCAATCTTCTCAACCAATGGAGTCTCCAATAGTTGTGATTCCATCTCCTCAGGATGATTTGTATGTGTAAGGTCCCTTGTGTGTACTCCCTATACCTTCTCCTGGATCTGTGGGTCTACCTGTCCATGGTGTGCATCCCTCACACTAAGCTCATCCATCATACCTGACGTGCCACTGATCTCCTCATGTGATGTGGCTATCATGGGTATCTGAACAGGTGACAGATGTGTCACGGCCCCCACAGGAAGCTCATCATCTCTAGGTGCTAACACGTGTGACTCCTCACTAGTGTCACCACTCTGCTGAGACGTAAAGACATCAATGGT
Organism: Picea glauca; assembly: GCA_000966675.3. NCBI lineage: Eukaryota > Viridiplantae > Streptophyta > Pinopsida > Pinales > Pinaceae > Picea > Picea glauca. The sequence continues at coordinate 1,165,133 of JZKD02S2434211.1, forward strand.
ATGTGATATGTCTACTAATACACTGGTGCCATCATCCTGTCCATCTAGCTGCCTATCCACTACATGTGGGTCATCATCCTCCTAAAGCATGCAAGCATCACTAGCCCCTATGCAAGAGTCATCATCACTATCCTCTGAGGTAGAGTCACTATCACTAGCCTCTGTGAAAGAGTCACTGTCATCATCCAACTACTTTGAATCAACATATATTGCTCCATCCACACACACCTCATCATCACTTCTATGACGTGCCACAACAATGTGCTTCTAATCCTTACCCCTGCACCTATGATATGGTTCCCAAGGAGCCTTGCAACTGTAGCAAAGCTGCATGCTCCTAATAGGTGTGGGGTCTCTCTGTTCTTCCCACCTTCTACGGTCTCTGGCTCTCTTTTCCTCTAATATGATGATTCCGAGTAAAATCTCATCTTCGCTCCATCTAGGCTTTCTCCAAGCTACATACAGTGGGAAGGTTATGTGAGCCCTAATCTCTTCGTTCCTAAGGCTGCAATATTGTATCTCATAGCACATTAGATCAAAGTGCATCTCATCCATTTCTCCTTATGGAAGACCCCTTTATGCTCTGCATGCATGTGCTAATTCCCACTGGCTAGCAGGAATCTAAGCTCTGATACCACTGCAATGATCCCAAGCCATTATGCAAGGATCATCATTGTTTTGGTGTCTTTTTAACTTTTTCTGGTTGTGGTATTTTATCAAACACTTTGTTGTCCTACTTGTTTACTGTGTTCACTTGCTGAATGGCCTCTTGATTTTGGCCTTAGGGTTTACTGATGTGTTTATATGTGTGTATGAAGAAAATAACAGAAAGAGACAACCATGGAACATACCTCAACCATATGCAATATGATAGACAAGACAAAACATCTCAAATAGCGTTTATTCATAAGATAGATAAACCTGCTACAATGAAGATGCCAATCTGGAATGCTCAACAGATGGCCAAGAAGATAAAGAATAGAGCTGCTACAAAATTCTCCAATAGAAGACTCCAATATGCCTCCAAAGGTTGGATATACAATGAAGACTTAATACAATAGATCTAGGCTGTAAGAATGCTAAACCCCCAAGATGGAAGGTGCCACGCTCTGCTAGACTGTTGAAGCCCTCAATAATTCATCCCTACTGCAAAAAGTGTCCAATCACATCAAGAAATATGCCAACTGATTGATTGGGCAACTGTAAGGACAACCCAGGTGTCCAAATCTCCAAATCGACTCTCAAACCCTGTAGATCTGAACTGCTCCACTGAATGGTGCACCCCACTGGATGACTGAAACCCTAGATAATTCGGCCCTGATGAAGGAGGCCTCCAAATGATCTGAAACTCCCCAAGAATATAGATCGGGACACTGCAAGTCACTAGGTGAAGTCTCAGGGTCAGATTTGAAGTGTAACCCCTCCAAACTGACTAGATCTGAATCTCAAAAATGCCCTCCTTCTCTTCAATTCGTCCCACTGCTCTAAGAAATAATCTGAACCATAAAACTCTCTCAAAAAGCACCAGGAATGATGGTGAAGACCCTGCAAGAAGAACCCAGGTGATAGAATCTCCAAAAGCCTTGCCAATCACCTGCAATGTATCTCTCTCCAAGAATGGTGTGCCCCCCTTGCTGAAAACCCCCACTGGTGTGCCCTCTCTCTATTTGCACAAGTCACTGATGTGCAATCCTCCTGCAACTGAATAGATATGGAACTAGAATGGTGTGGGAGCGTATTGCATCTCCGAGACCAATCTTGGGACAATCTAGGTGGAATATTTCACCACTGAATCGTCCTCTAGGGTTTGTTAAGTCAAAATCCTCAAAACCTCCAATGTTGGGCTCACTAGCTAAAAGCCAGAAATCCAAAGATAAAACATACATGAATGAATGAGAAGAGGCCCTTGCCTTCCTTTTATACTTTTTGGCTCACCTTGTCCCTTCAAAGTGACTTTCATTTTATTAATATTTAATTAATTAATTAAATCACTTTAATTAATTAATTAACCTTTTTAACTATGAAAAGCTCCTTATCTCTCCTTGTGGCTTCCCTGGCCCCTTAAAGTCACTTCTATCCATCCCATCCTATATTGTTTCTCCTCCCGATTCCAATGAGCTATTACACTGAGAGGTTCCTCCACGTAGTGTGCCCAAAATGACCTCTTCAGTGATTTCAATTAACTTATAGCTCAAAATAGTCAAAATCATGGAAATCATCAGAATGCAACGAAACCAAAGCCAACCCATGCGGAATGGCTCATAATGATTGAATATGATGATCAATGAAATATGGACCCCACAATGCCTCTCAAATACCCCTGTACTCGCTATAACATCCATCTAGCTACTATGGTCATTATAAATCTCTGCACTATGATGATATCCCAAAGTGGGGACATTACATTAGATTAAAACTTGCAGCTTGTAAATAATGTATATAAATGAGAGTTATCTATATTTTTCTTAAATATGTCTATTACAGTCACATTAGAACACATGTACATACATATATATAGTATTTAGTAATTAGTTGTTATTTCTTTTCTTTTATTCGTCTCTTTTAGTATTCCTAGATTGGCCAATGGAGCCATTAAACCCGTCAAAATGAGTTATACCAAACAGATTGGGTTACTTATACAACCCTGGACTGGAATCGCTCTTCCAATTGATGGACAGTTATTTTCGTCCATCAACAAATGACGCCAGAAGGAGGGCAGACTGACAAGCTGGCCTTGTAGGAGCCTTTATTTCGAATGTATCTAATTTCCCCATGGCTCCCCAAATCACTGTGTTCAAACATTCTTTACACTTATCATTACCCGATGTTCCCAATGAGACAGTCTCTCTCTTGTCCAAACTCACCTTTGATGGTGGAGGCAATGCATCTGCTAAAGACCACCTTAACAAGTTTTGGTGCAAATGCATCAAACATGACATTTCTAATTTAAGAGTTTTATGCAGATTGTTCTCTTTTATTTTTAGAGGTCGGATTAAACAATGGTTTGAGTCCTTTTCAACATGTCACATTTTTTATTGGTTTCAATTTGTAGATGAATTTTTAGATTCTTTTGAAATTTATGATTACAATCAATTATGTGAAGAATTTCAAACTTCATTAATCAATGGTGATTCATCTTCGGAAGACTTTTCGACAAGAATCTATCATATCCTCAGTAAATTTAATCTCGATGACATGTCATTTGTATTAAATCTCCTCTATGATGCTTGCAGTCCTTTCATCCAGTCACATTCAATAGCGAATGATGAATCGGTTGCAAATCCTACCACTCAATTGTGGGAAAAATTTTGTTCGCATGATGAGAGGAATCCATCCAAAAATTTTGAACAAGCAAGGGAGGTAGAATCTATTGACTAGGTTCTTACTACAACCAAACTGGTTTTTCCTCCGAATCATTATATTTTCAGTCTCTGACCATCATGGAAGAAGATTCGATTCTTGGTCAAGGTGAATATCGTCATTCTTGTAACTCATGCTCTAATCAATATTTAAACTCAGTCATTGAAGAACACTTAAGCGATGGAAATCATCTTAAACATTCTAACACTCCTATGAAGTTGATTAGAGAAGAAGATATGCAATTGGAAGGAGAAACCTTAAACCTTCATACTCAAAATGTACTTTATCCATAGGAAAGACTAGACGTTTGTCATGTAAGTTTTGAATTATCTATCATACAGGAGGCAAATCTAGATGATCATATTATGTCGAAGCATTTATCACCAAAACAAAGTGATATTTTTAAATAAAGTGAAGAGAAATGTCTTAAGAATACCATTGTTAAATATCATAGCTCAAGAGATTCTTTTCATGTGCTTATTTCTGATTCCTTTTATTCTTTATATCCTGAACTCTTCTTAGATTCTGGTGGACTTGATACCTAACCTACAACGTCCTACTATTTTCCGCCACAATCATATCCTTTCGATATGCCAAGATTTGGTGAAATTAATTCCAAACATAACATTGATAAAGTCGGATTTGATGCTCTTTCACTTTCATCACTCACATGGGAAAAGGACATGTTGCGAGATGATTTTACACAGTTTATTGTTGAAAAAGACAATGCACTCTATCTTATGGAGATCAAACATTCTACGTTGCATATTCATTCTTTGATTAGCTCGAATTTTAATGTTTATGTTTCACATTTTGAAATGATCAATCTCATCAAAGGAAGCATTCAAACCAATGATCTAATTGACATCACGAATCCTCTTATGATGAGTTCCCCATTGATATATTCGGTTCATCAAAATCATGGTTTGCATCCTCATTTTTGTGATAAGATCTTAGGATGTCTTGAATATTCGTATATAAAAAATCTTCATAATAAATATAAAGTTGTTCTTGCTTTGTTTTTACCTAAGTATCTTAGAAGTAGGCATGACATATTTCTTTTAGATCCTCCATGTGAAGAAATTAATGAACACTTAGAGAATTGTCAGGAGGATGGGGCACTTCAACCTTGGTTGATGGTTATGTCATTTAGCCATAATCTTGACAAGTTTTCCAAACTTACTTACACTCGTCCATGCCATTATGACCCATATCACGACAAGATTGTTGAATGGTTGGAGGATTCATACAACAAGAATATTCAAGGGAATGGTAAGATCATGCTTACTTTTCTTTTAAATGATGATTAGGAAGGCAAGTGTGATATATTTCTGTCATTTTTCGATATACTACCATTCTTGTTAGTAATATGTGATTTTGTTTCTACTGTAGGATTGGAGTTACTTCGATGTCTACATTGGAAGCATGACTTCACGTAGTATTCTGATTTGTGTAATAGTTAGAGTAGGTTTAGGAGCAGGTTTTCTTTTAGTTTTATTCCTCACTATTTCTCTTTGTAATAATGAAGTCATGAGCACAAGTGGGTGCACCAAGAGAACCATAATATGACTGTTTTCAGGGAAGTCCGCTTGATCATTTTCTCTCTGATTTTCGTTGAACATTTCTTTTCAAAAAATGCAGTGTTGTCATGAAAATATTAAATGGAGAGTAAAGAGATAAATAAATATGAACTGTAAATTCAACCCTGACCCAAGGTATCACGAGTAGGACTTCATTCACATCAATCAAGATTTTTCTATTTTCTTTCAGTCTCCCAAGTTATTTTTCTCATGATGTTTTCAGATACACCTTTTGTACATATTTTTTTGTTTTGACTTGTTTTGCTTTCCACTTTTTCTTTTCTTTTATTTTTTATTTTTATTGGATTTTCGGGTAAAACATGTCTATATTACAGTTTAGTTCAAAGAAGGAAAACATAATACTTCATCTTAAAACAGTTGTCAAGGACTGTCAAAGTGTCAACTGTTGTGATTTCCTAAAAACACAAACTAGTCAAAAGAGGGTTTTTGTTCAAAATTGATTTCCGGTTTCAATTTGCATTTGTGAGTAGGAATGACTATTATTAAAAGCTCTTTACGCTGCCCCTGCTTTTAAGAAAGTGACTCAAGAATGATTTCTTGTCCTAGAAAATTATTTTCATCAGTAAAATATTTTTAGATCATGAGGAAGGTTAGCAAGAAAAAAATTAAAAGACTGGAAAATAAGAGGTCTTGTAAAAACTGGAATTTTCAGCGTCACCCCACTCTTCTGAATGTTTTTAAAATTATATCAAATCATGAATAATTTCTCAAGAGTTGTGGGAAGTGTTTGTAAACCCGTCGAGATATTGAACAGGTCTGTTGGCAATGGGTAAATGCATGCATGATGCCAAGACAACTTCGTCGGGGTACTGAACAGGCCTACTGGCAGCGAAGCGATGTCGGGTTAGGGAAAATTCTCAGGTATAAATTTTGATATTGATCGTAAGCATCCTTCATTCTGGATTGAAATTTCTTAGACAAGATAGAGGCAACAGAGTGGGTTAATTGACATCCCTTCCAAGGCTATGGCTGCCTGCTGGCAGCAGTGGCCCTATCAATAATATTGGAGCCATTAACTTAAACATCGTGGCCCTCATTTGTAAATTCTGTCACCAGATTTAATTTTTAACAAAAGTTGTCTGAAACTAGACCGCGTAATGATTGTCAAGATGCTTAATGTCTTTCAGTTGTTCTTTGATTTGAAATCATTCTAATAATTCTAACCTAAACTCGTTGGTGATACAGAGATAACTGCTTCTCCCAGTAAGTCGCCATTGTTGGAATCCCTACATGTTTTCACTTTTTAAAAGTGACAAATGATAATTTATGTAGCTGCCTACATGTGGTCATGGGGTTATTGCTTTTCGAAAGTAGCTTTGAACTGTAAATATGATGTTTCGGTTATTCCTAGTTTTTTCTTCCTCTTCTTTTTCGTGCTTCGTTCATGACTGAAAGCATGAATGAAACACTAAAACTTATAATTGTATCACCATTTTTTTTAAGGTTTATGAAATCTAGATGTCTTTATAGATTTTTTTTAATGAAGGTTATTTTGTTGTGAATATCATCTTGTTGATTACTTGAAAGTGGCTCATCGATTGTGAAGTGGGCTTTGATTTTTGTTTGTATAAAACACCAAGACTCATTTAAAACTTAAACTGGGTTATATATCGTTGAGGCTCTTGGTAAGACCTATTCCTATCAATACACTTTGGTTCACAAATTTTCTGCTTACCTAAACCTTATAAATCAACTCCACTTTGTTGCACGATGATAAAATTTGAATGAACCTTGTCGTATCTTATATCCTCTGGGAGGTGGCAACCTGACAACGATAAGCCTATCGTTTTGGGTTAAGTCTCAGGTTTCGTATGTACTCTTAACACTCATTTCATAAAACACCTTTTGTGTTATAGAACCCCTTTTCATGCACACTAGGGTATTGATGAGTCTCGTGTCTGAGATTTCTCTCTCGTATTCTCTGTCCTAGAAACCTTCCATACTCACGGTGTTTTTCTGTATGCCTTCCAAACCCTCATGGCCCTGGTCATAAGGATTGAACCCAATATCTCACAAACCCTGCTCCTATGTGATAATTCAAGGGAGGACCTTAAGGGTCAAGGCTGGCTCAAATTTCTTGAGAAATTTCAGGGTTTTAACTTGCAAGCCGCTCAGGAATTTTCCCTTTCTTTTGATGGATGCTGAGCCAAGGTAGGAGACATTCAAGTTGAGGTCATAGAGGAATTTTTAGGCCAAGTGATAGGTCTTCCACTTTGCAGACATAAGTGGTTTAAAAACACCAAGGTTGAGGAGGTACCGTGGAGCCTGCTCTTCACCTCTAGGAAAATCAACTGTTGTAATAAAGGTATGCATGTATCCTTGTTGAAAACTCGGTGGCATGGTTTGCTAGCAATCCTGAGATAATTCGTTACATGCGAGGGTTGCTTTGGTCTTGTTTTGCTGTATCACATACGTTTGTTGATGAATTTCATCGGGTTTCAGTTAAATATGCCCTATTATTTATTGAGAAGCCTGTATAAGATGGCGAAAAGGTATAAGAGACAACATTTAAATTCTAGTCTGTTTCATCATGGTTTGATAAAGATATTGTTAGTTCATCAACTAAAGTTGAAAAATGATAATTGGGACGCCTTTCTAATTCGAAATGATTTCGTTACACCCAGTCCCGTAGAGGTTGATAAGCCCATGATGGAAGAAATCACAATCCCTGCCACTGACAGAGCAATTCTTTCACCCAAAGAAGCCTGTGATAGGATCATTCTTGACAAGCCTATGCCCAAGCAAACAGATACTAAACTGACGGCTTTTGAATTGCATAACCATGAAAAGCACACCTACCCTGACACTTCTGCTAAAAACACAAACATGGCTTTGTGCAAACTGTCTAAGGGTGACACGGATATAGGATTTAAAAACAAAAGGGTAGGAGGATAATTTCTAGGAGCCTACAAAATAAATCGCACTCTCATATGAGCTCGATCGAAACGATTGAGGTCAATGAGAGATCTGACTCCGAGATAGAGAGGTTCTTGGCAGAAGAAGACCTTAACTACCTCAAACCAGATCTCAGTAAAGTCTATAATTTCGTAGATAATTTGCCTCCCTGCCTGAAGCACAGCCAAGGCTTCCCAGGTATCAATTTTGATAAAAAACCCACAGGCAACAATGGAGACATTCTGACACTCGGCCGTGGACATCCTCAAGAAGCTATCACAGATCCACGGTGTAATGTTTGTCTGTTTTGGATTGAGAAGTATTATACAGACATACCTATTCTTCAATTGCAAATCAAAACACTCACTACTTAGATCAATTCATTAAAGGATGAAAATCACAGACTAAAGTCCACTGTCCAAAGGCAAGGCAATCGATTGAAAAGGACTGGGAACATAATAGTAAAGAATGCTAAGAATGTTACAATAGTTGTTAATTTTGAGATCCTGTGAACCAAATTTAACATGCAGTTAAGAGGTAAAGATTTGATTGATTGCTTGAGTTGTAGTTTATTTATTTTCTTTAATTACATAGATTTAATTAGATTTATGTTGTTAAAATAAAACTAGCTACAGAATCAGTTGATTCTGTAGCCAGTTTATCTTCATTCAAATTTGTGGAAACCATTGGTCATGATAATATCTAAAATCCTTTATTTTTGTTTTTTCTTTCAGGATATCAAGTAATTGATGGTGATCTCATGATGTAGACTATTTCTGAGTTCATTTGGCATATCTTTTGTAAATACAAATAAGGTTTTTTTTAGTTTTGAGAGATACAGTGTGATATGGAGTGGCTATATTGCCCCCTATTTTGTAATTAACAAATCATTTTTGAGATTTAATCTTATCCCACAAGATAGGATGTTTAGCTTCTCTAAACTCTTTAAATACTTTTGATTTATGTAATGAGGTCATCCTCACCTGGGGCGGAATATGGACTTTTGATCAACAGACTTTAATGGAACATCAATACACATTTCGACTTTAGCTTCTTGTGGGTCGTGTCTTCATTAAGTTTCCGTTCATCTTGATATTATAATAAGTTGTGATAGCTTTAGTCTTCATCATTTATTATGTTATTGGGATAATTCCTTTATGAATGTTGTCCATAAAAAATGCTTCAGATATAAATTTTGTGATCATCTATTTAGCTTCAATTACAGGGTTTCTCCTTTAATTTATGTCGATAGATTAAATACAAGGATGTTTGCTAACATATTTTTCTTAATGCAACTTCTTGTAATTATAAGATCACAGTAACCATTGGCATCATTCTATCTACTATTTAAATTTTATTGCCAACATAATTGTTCTGCACTTATCCAGAGCAGACTTAAGGTTCAGTGCAGGTTTTCCTCCTGGACAAGGTGGTTAGATGTTTTCTGATTGCACAGATATTTGGATGCTTATCATTAGTTTGTTAACAGGTTAGTTTAATTTCATTTTTTTGTTACTTGTTTTATCATTGAAATTCGAACGAAAAGTTTGTCTTTTGACTGGCTTTACGTTTCTGTTTCATAACAATTTTCTTACATTAGTTTAAGGCTTATAAAGGAAAAATCAAAAATATTTTTATGTGCTTTCTTTATCTTCTTTTACCAGGCAGTCATTTTACGTTGAGTTTAGTGAGTTTAGATTAAAACTTGCAGCCTGTAAATAATGTATATAAATGAGAGTTATCTATCTTTTGCTTAAATATGTCTATTACAGTCACATTAGAACACAAGTACATAGATATATATAGTATTTAGTACTTAGTTATTATTTCTTTTCTCTTATTCATCTCTTTTAGGATTCCTAGATTGGCCAATGGAGCCATTAAACCCATAAGAATGAGTTATACCAAATGGCTTGGGTTACTTAGACAACCCCGGACCAGACTCGCTCTTCCAATTGACATATGGTTATTTTCGTCCATCAACAGGTTGGACCCAGGAGAGGTTCTACATGAATCCCTGAGGCAGCAAATTCACCAACTATAGCTCATGCTGAGGTTCATAGTAAAACTGAAGGGACTGAGAAAAGTTTTCAAAACACAGATATTCCACCTCTCAAACCTTTAGATGAGGGAAACTCTTGTAATATGGAAGAAGGTGAAGGGGATACCAGCGAGGTTGCTAAGGAAAACCCATCACCACCACCTGATCATGTATCTCCTCTGATAGGAGAGGGCATACCTGAAATCCCAGATAGAGGTAGTGTGATCAAATCCCCTAGGGGATTAAGTAATCAATCACCCTGAATAGAACACCCAGGCCAAAAAATTCTTGAATACTGTTGGCATATCTTCAAGCAAATGGTGAAACCAAATCAACCACGAGCCCAAACTTCCACTTTGGAATATCTTATAGTTGATCCAGTCGCAAATTCCCCCATGAAAGAAATCTCCTTACAAAATATTCCAACCTTTCATGGATTAATTTCAGAGGACCCAGATGCATTCTTATTCAAATTTGATGTCCTATGTAGGGGTTATGACTACACCTATGAACCCCAAAAACTAAAGTTGTTCCCTTCCACCTTGAAAGGAGTAGCTTTGCATTGGTTTATGGGATTGGGAGGAGGAAATATATTCATGGGATGAAATGAAACAAGCCTTCTTGACAAAACATCAATATTATTGTAGAAATAGAGATCTAAAAGATGAAATATTCCAAATGACTACAAAGAAAAATGAGACATTAAAGGAATATGTTAAAAGGTTTCAATATAATTTTCAAAGATCTCCTTATGGTACATTACTAGGTGAGGTACTTAAAGCTACTTTGATAAAAGGAATGAAGGATGAATGGGTAGAAACATTGAATTTAATGGGGAAGGGTGATATTTATCAAGAAACTTATGATAACATTGACCAATTGTGCATCAGGTGCTCGCATGGAAGTACATAGACCAGATCAGGGATGCGGGCTCCCCTTGCCAGAAATAAAAATATTACTAGTGGGGGTGTTACCCAAGCAGAAGTCGGTAATCTCTTAGAAAATTTCAAAACTGACATTCTGAGCACTCCAACTACACAATTTGATGTCTTGCAGGCTAAACAGAAACAAGCAGAAGAAGAACAGACCTTGGCCATATTTTTCCATCGATGTAGAAAGAAACATGGTATGAGGGAATTCCCTTTAGATTTGGTTTGGGTTTGTGCCATTTGTGCCAAAGATCATGCAATGGATCAATGTCCATGCTCCCAAGACTAAACATTTTCTTTAGAGAAGTAGAAGAGGAAACAAAACCATTATATCTAATGGCTCAACATCGCCAATGGCAGGCCCACCCTCTAGGTACACTACATGATCCCTTTTCTTTCTTTTCTGGGCAGTATAATCAAAAAAAAAAATCTGGAAACACATGGTAGGGAAAACCATTTGCTAACCCCACCTGTCAGTCCCAACAATATCTAGCTGCAAATACCACTTGGCCAAATCAAACAGCTGCAAATTCCAACTGGCCTAACTCACAATACCCTACCTCATCTTGGAAAAATTCAAATAATAGCCCCTATCCTTCATAGTGGTCCAACAAAGCTGCCCAAAATCCCAATTGGAATCAAAATTGGCAGTGCCCCATGGGAATTACCAATCAACCCATGGGGATGGCCCCCCAAACTCAAAACACTTTGCAAGCTCCACTCCAATTACCCCAGAACTCTCAACCGCAATTACTCCCTTAATTACCATCTCAACCCCACCGAAATCCTAATAATAGACCCACCCAGATTGTGCAGATTATTGAGAATTTGGACGAGGAAATCAAATCTGTAGGGTGAAACGAACTTCGGTTGAGGTCAGGGTGCATAATTTCTCTTGAGTAAAGTAACATTCACCAAGAGAAAGAGAATGAAAATAATATACAACCAGTAGTAACACCCTCGACTATGGTCATAACAGAAGAAACATAGTAAGGAGGAAACACAATCGAGCAATAGAATCCTAACGAGGATATAACTCCTCCTCCCCCGTTCCCTGAAAGGTTGATGATAACAAAACCAGTTGGGTATCCTAAGTTTGACATCATAGGGAAACTCAAGAATATATATGTTAATATCCCACTCCTACAGGCTCTGCAAGACATCCCAATTTATGCAAAGACAATTAAGGAATTATGTGGGAAGAAGCCTATTAGGAAAGTTAAAAATTCATCATCAATTGTTCACGTGGTAGGAGCCTTGTATGATCTCATTCTAGGTAAAAAGTAACCAGTCAAATATGCAGACCCAGGGAATCCCATAGTAACAGTTCAAATACAGGGTTGTTCTTTTCCAAATACACTAGTGGATTTGGGGGCAACCATTAATATCCTGACCATCAAGACTTGCAACACCCTGGGTTTTTCCTCCTTCAAACCTACCCCAATTATGTTACAATTGGTTGATCAATCAGTGGTTAAACTAGTCGACACATTATAGGATATGACAATTTTAGTCGAATCTTGGGAATATCCAGCTGATTTCCTCATTATCAACCCAAGAAGTGGACTCAATGGACATCCATTAATACTGGGAAGACCATGGCTTGCAAAAAAATATGCATACATAGGATGTCGCATGGGCAACATGAAAATTTCTAGAGGATCTACAGAGAACCTCATCCTGTATCCTCTAGCTAAACCAAGCCCATCTATCATACATCCTCAGTTGCCACCACCTAGATATCCAGAAAATGATCTATGATCCCCTCTCACACTGGAAGAAGATTTCAGACTCAAAAACCAACTAGAAGATGATGTGATCAGTAGATTCATTAACAACCCAACCATTATAAGTAACCCAACATGCCAAATGTTAAAAAAATTTCTAGATAGTGACACACAAGGAGATCCGCTGGAAGAATTGATGGAACAATAGATCCCCACTACAACTTTCCATAACAACAAATCAGTTGATATTTCACCAGGGAGGTTTTTGAATATCAGTGCTAATTTAAATGAACAAAAACAACACAAATTGATTCAGATCCTTTCCAAATATCAGCAAGGTTTTGCCTGGGAGTATCTTGACATGAAGGTCATTGATCCACAACTTTGCACACATCATATTTATATTGAGAAATATTCACAAACCATATGAAATCCCCAAATAAGATTGAATCCTCACCTCAGGTATGTTGTTAAAGAAGAATTATAGAAAATGTTGGATGTAGATTTTATATACCCTATTTCAGACAGTCGGTGGGTTTCCCCACTAGTGATCATTCCTAAGAAGAATGGGAAATGGAGAATCTGTGTAGACTATAGAGAAATAAAAAAAGATACCCATAAGGACCACTTCCCCCTAACTTTTATTGATCAAGTCCTTGATACTTTAGCAGGGAAGAAGTTTTTCTCCTTCCTAGATGGTTTTAGCGGCTATAACCAAATCTAGATTGCCCCGTAAGATCAAGATAAAACTACATGCACATGTCCCAAGGGTACCTTTGCATATAGATTATTTCCATTTGGATTATGTAATGCTCCAACCACATTCTAGAGGGCCATTCTGAGCATATTTTCTGATCTGATTAATGAAGGGCTTGAAGTTTACATCGACGATTTCACCCCTTATGGTGATGAGTTTGATCAATCTCTAAGCAATATGGAGAAGGTACTGGAACGATGCATTGCTACCAGGTTATGTTTGAGTCATGAAAAATGTCATATGATGATGAATGAAGGTGTGGTACTAGGGAATTATATTTTTGTAGATGGAATCAGGTTAGACCTAGCAAAAATAGAGGTAATCCTTAATATTCCTACACCACGTACACAAACTGAGGTACGTAGTTTCCTTGGCACTTTAGGATACTATCGCAAATTCATGGGAAATTTTGGAAGAACTACTGCACCTTTACATGCTTTAACTGGTAATGAAAAATTTCAGTGGTCTGATAAGTGTGATGTGTCATTCATAGGTCTTAAAAAGATGATTTCAACAACACCGATGTTGAGAGGACCAAACTGGAAAATACCATTCCACATCTCTACAGATGCATCAAATATCACCATATGTTTTGTCCTTGGATAGGAAGAAGACAAGAAACCTTATGCTATTTATTTTATTAGCAAAAATCTTACTCTCGCTAAATTAAATTATACAATAACGGAAAAAGAATTTTTAGCCGTTATACATGCTATTAATAAATTTCATCACTATATAACAGGCTATCCAATTATTTTGTATATTGATCATTCTGCTATTAAATATTTAGCCAAAAATCCTATCACTAATGGACGAGTTACTCGGTGGTTATTACTATTGCAGGAATTCGACATCACCATTAAGGATCAACTCGGAAGAGAGAATCTTGTTGCAGATTTCATGTCTCGTGTGCGCAAAATGGATGATTCTTTGACAGTTGAAGATCAGTTTCCAGACGAACACTTGTTCGCTGTCACTATTAAGCCCCTGTGGTACGCTGATGTGGAAAATTATCCGGAAGCTAGGAAACTACTAGCACACTTATCATCAAGGGAAATGAAATTAATCGTTCAGTACAATGCACGATTCACCTGGATTGGCAGATATCTTTTCCACACAGGGGATGACCTCCAGATCTGAAGATGTGTAAGAAATGACGAAATTTACGAGATATTGAAGGCAGGTCATGATGAGACCCATGACATACATTTTATAGACCGCAGGATTGGGCATAAGATATTAATGATGGGCTAGTATTGGCCCTCAATATTCAAAGACGCAAAGAAATATGTCTAGACCTACGATAGTTGTCAAAGGATGGGTCAACTAGGCCAAGCTAATGAAATTTCCCTGCAAGCACAAGTAGTCGTAGAACCTTTTGTTAGATGGGCACTAGAATTCGTTGGCCCCTTCAGCCTGAAGTCAAATCAGAAGGCCTATATACTAGTTGCAATAGACTACATGACCAAATGGGTAGAGGCAGAAGCCTTGTCAAACACAACAGAGGAAGAAGTCAATAAATTTCTTTTCAAATTATTTGTACGCTATGGATTACCCAGGGAAGTAATCACTGACGGAGGGTCTCAATTTATAGCCCATAGAATCATGACCACCCTGGACAATTATCATATTAAACACATAGTTGCTTCCCCATACCACCCACATGAAAACAAGAAAGTAGAAAGTACCAATAAAGTCTTGGATGCAATTTTGACAAAAACAGTCTCAACAAACCGTCAGAATTGGGAAATCGAGCTTCCAAATTCCTTATGGTCTTATCACACAATGTGGTGTAACACCATTGGCTACTCCCCTTATCATTTAGTATATGGTAAAGAACCTATATTTCCAATTGAGTTTGAGATCAAGACCCTAAGGATGGCCCAGGAGATTGGACTGGATCATACAGAGGCACATAAACAACGCCTACAATAGCTCAATGAGTTGGATGAAGCATGTTTGTCCGCCCTGCAGTGCACAACTGTTATTCAGCAGTAGAGAGCCAGCTGGCACAATAAACATATCAAGAAGAAATCCTTGTAGAAAGGTGATTGGGCGCTTCTCTATGATTCCATATGTCAGGATTTTCCTAGAAAATTACAGACAAGGTGGATGGGACCATATGAAATCAATGAAGTTCACAATAACGACACTGTCACTTTAGTTACCATCAGTGGGTCTGGTTCTCCTTTTCTAGTAAATGGACATCAGCTACGACTCTACCATTAGCTACCTTCAAAAGAATCCTTCTGCCAAGAAGTAAGTAAGGACCCTACTGTTCAGATTCTAGATGGATGGGAAGGTAACCCAACAGCTTCAACTTCATAAATGATGATTTTTATCAGCATTGTACATATTGTATATAGCTTTCTTTACAGATTTTATTGAGTTTTTAGTTTCTACTTTTTAGGAAAGTCACTTGAGAGAATAAGAACTAGAAAATATGACTATAATGAATATAATTAGCACTCTTTTTTGTTCCTTGATCCTATCTCACTTTGTTAAAATCATCAAGTATAAACCTTGTTTTCACAGAAAATGAAATGTCATGTTCCACAACAAAAATTAGGCAACTGTAATAAATGAATGACACTAACAAACCATCCAGTACTTTGATTATTGAATAAAACTACCCATAAATATTGAATGAATTTAGTTGATGACTAATCAATCCTAGAATCACTAAAACAAAAATTTCTACAGGAGGTTTACAATCACTTAATTACATGGTTAAAAAAAATTGTTGTCGTCCAGTTGAAACGAGACAACTATCATTCCCTTTGTGCTATTGTTGTTCCCTTTGCACATAGTTGTCGTTCATTCGAATGAAACAACTGTCGTTCCCTTTGTGTGATTGTTGTTCCCTTTGTGCATATTTGTCGTTCATTCGAACAGAACAACTGTCGTTCCCTTTGTGAGTAATATCGTTCATTCAAAATAACGATTGTCGTTCCTTCTGTTACATTTTTTTTCCCTTTATAGTGACTATTGTTTCTTTTTCTGGATAGCATTGTTCATTCGAAAAGAACAATTCTTGTTCCTTCTACATTTTTCTTACTGTTGTTCCTTTTTTTCAAAAGTCATGATTCTTTTCTCATGAATAAGCATGCCATTATTACGTCAGTCACTCCTTTGGGTATGACCTTCACTAATTAATTTTCATCAGCACTAGCTCTAACGATAATAAAGAATGATTTGTCATTTTTGTGGACTACCTAGCATACCTTATCAAATTGTTTTTAGATTAATTTCTCTAGATTATCTTAAATATTGGTCATAATCCTTAACCACCATAACTCGTTTCTTTCTCCTATATATATACATATACTTGAATGATAATTTTTTTTCATATCATAATAAGGAATCTCAAGCACATTTTTACTTGGAATTCTTACACTACGCCATCCCTCACTCTTAAGGAGTAGATGAGCCTCCCTTGATAGAGCCCGAATATATATATATATATATATATATATATATATATATATATAAAATAAAGTTTTTTAATAAAGTAATAAACTTCTCCCACAAAGGATAGGGGGTCTTATCACGAGCCAACCTACCACGATCATCAGATAATAACATAAGTTACATTCCCACTATGGCTACCACACTAGGGCAATGGACTTTGGCATTTTTTTTCGTCAAAGGATAAGATGTCTCATCACGAGATGACTTGTTCACTTAGGTTACGATCTAGTGAGTGGCATTATCGTCATCTGGCTACCAAACCAGTATAATGGTCTTTTTGGGAAAATATAATTCAAACTATTTATTAAGGATATGGGCTTATCTATGGGTTAAAAGGCAACCCTGTCGAGGCTATGGACATCTATTGGAAGCAGTGGCTTTGCCTATGGTATAGAAGTTTACCTTAAATACACCAAGTTTTAGTGTGTTCCTAGATCTCCTTTTCTAAAAAATGAGGCTATCATTCTGGTTATATCCAATAATAAGGGAAAGTAACAACGCTAGGATATGTGGAATATTTCTAAAAAAACACGTGAACAAATTTAAAAGTATTCGAGATCTTTTTGTTTAAATGTTTTTAAACATTTGGTATGTCAAATTGAATTTCCCACACAAAGTGATGATTTTTCATAATTATTGTTAAACTGATTTTTGAAATTAATTAATGATTGTTTTTCCCATTAGAGGCGATGGCTTAGTAACTACACCTCACCTGAACTACCTTCCATTATTACACTCGTACATTTTGACAGTCGAGGTCGACCTTTCCATTTATGGGGGGCAGATACTCTGCACATTTACTGATAGATTATAATGAGTGCAATAAATGAGGAAAATTCACATTTTGTTATATACATAGTGTTGTTTCATGATTTTTCTATTTCTGGTAATATTGCTTCCAAAGTTGGTCGAACTAACTTGCAAATGGGAAGGATAGTCGTCCTCAGTTGCTCACAGAAAACATGGGTGGCCGAAGTGTACACCAAGAACCCACATTACTGCAGGTAACCGAGTAGGAAAGAGATATTTTACAAAGTTTGGGGTGAACAAAGTACTTCAACCAGTTGCAAGGATATGACATGAACATCACGCTCAAAGTTTTCTAGAACTTGCAGGGAGGAGTCTCCATGGTCTGATACATACAAATTCCGGTCACTGAGGAAGTCATAAAAGAGGTTACATGCCTCCCCAACACAGGCATACTGTGGACCGGGAAGTATACAATGCTCAAAGAGGATGTGGAATCTTTCATACACCTCAGAGAAGAACTTAATAAAAAGGGGAAGGGACTCAACCCCACTACTCTTAGTGAGCCATGGAGGGAGATGGAAGGAGTAATATAGAGGTATATCACCTGTGATGAGAGGTACGATGTGGTGCGGTCGCACCACCTCAAATTTCTAGCAGCACTCAAACAGAGGTTAGTAATCAATTTACCATTTTTTCTAAATTCCATGTTACATGAGGTTGTTGCACAAAATCAGAAGGACAAAGATCCTTTTCTATAATTAGCCACCATGGACTCATAAAACTGGTAGTAAACAGGGCCCTGAGCCAAACTCAAATAATCTGGGGTGATCTAATTGAGGCAAATAGGCCTCTACAAGCATCATGAAAAAACACCATAGGGAATTGAGGCAACACATGAAGGGGGAGAAACCACCAAAATTGAAGTCCCAGTACCCCAGCCTAAAATTGAGACAGCCCAAGAAGGAAGAGATAATACCCAAGTGGAAGTTCCATTACCTCAACTGGAGAATGAGGCAGACCCCATCCAATTGGTAGAAACTTGAAAGAAAAAGAGAAAAAGGGCAATTGTTGTTCCTAAGAATTCTATTGTGGAAAGAAGAAGAAGAAAAAGGATATCACAGCCTAGAGAAAACTAGGAAATGGAACAGACAAAATAGGCCTCATAGGGAAATATTCAGGAAATGGAACAAACAGAATAGCCCTTACAGGACAATACTTAGGAAAATACACAACCATCACTCGAAAACCTTACAACACAGTTCCTCAAGGGTTATGAAATCGAGATATCTCAAGTTATAAGGAATTTAGGGACATCAATTGACAAAGACACAAACAGGTCTGAAGAACACCAAGCACCAGCTTCATTTTCAAACACCGCTTTGGACCTCCTTGACATAGAGATGACATTCCCTAAAGATACAAAATAGACAGAACCTCACACTGAGGTAAACATTCTTGTAGAACAGACAGATCACATAGAGGAAATAGGGGAACAGTAATTGGATGAGAAAGATGAGGAAAACCCTGGCATTTCTCATAAATAGAAAACAATAGAAAAAAGCCACAATAAAATCAGAAGATTGAAATAGGAGAACAAGCTTTTTAGAAAGAGGGTTAAAAAAATCAAAGTACTGAAACAGAAAGATGGAAAACTCAAAGAAATAATTAAGGAAGCAAGGAAATGTAATATACCAGATATAAAAAGTATGAATAATAGAAATAAAATGCTAGAAATGGTAGAATAACAACAATATAACCAAAACAATCACCACAATAACACTAGAATCATATAAGAATAACAACATAAATATCATTTTGATTCTAACAGAAATGTTCATGGGCCTCTTCGAGGGGGAAACCTCCAGTCAAGAAGAGATTTATTACAATATTATATAAGCTAGTGTTCTCATACCCTCGACTCCTATTTATACTAAATATGTCTATCAAAAGAAACATCTAGAGGGAGATCCTTCTAGAAGTGGAAGCTTCTATTAAGTCTTCTTACATTTGACTTATTCTATTTTATTGCAAGGCCTTCTTAATATTGACCTTTATTACATTTGAATATATTGTTCTACCTATGTGTAGGTTAGGACCCTAACATGTCCTCCCCCTTAAAAGAAACCTTGTCCTCAAGGCTTGAGATGTGGAAATTGCTGCAGAATGGTAGTTGGTTCCCAAGTGGCATCTGTTGGAGTTGTATCTTTCCACTGGACTAACACTTCCTTGATGGTTTTCTGATGTAGGTGACGCTCACACTGGTCCAAAACTGCTTGTGGTTGTAGCCAAATGGATCCTTCTTCGTCTAACTCAGGAAGGTTGGTTTGAATTTGGAACTTAGTTCCAATCACCTTCTTTAAGCATGAAACATGAAAAATAGGATGTAGCTTCGAATGACTAGGCAAAGCTAACTGATAGGCCACCTATCCCACATGCTTGAGAATGGTATAAGGACCATAAAATTTGGGCACTATCTTCTAACAATGCTTGGCCTGGAGGGAATTTATCTTGTAAGGTTGCAGTCGAAGAAACACCTGATCCCCTTCTGCAAATTGACGTTAAGAGCGACCTTGATCTGCTTGTTTCTTCATGCAATTATATGCCATGACCAAATTCTCTTTGAGGGTACAGAGAATAGCTTCTCGAACTGTAAGTGTTTGGTCAACTGCCTGGACCTTCGAGACACCAAGTAAGTATGAGAGAATTGAAGGTGGATTTTGTCCATATACTGCTTCAAAATGATTCATGCATGTAGATGTATGGTATGAAGTGTTGTACCACCATTCAACTAGGGGTAACCATTGAGCCCACCAATTTTTATTTTTCAAGGAAAAACACCTCAAATATGTTTCCAAACACTTGTTGAAAACTTTTGTTTGACCATCAGTCTGGGGATGATAAGCTGTGATGAGATGCAATTGGGTGCCTTATAGCTTGAATAGTTCTTGCCAAAAATTGCGGGTGAAAGTTGGGTCGTGATTAGAAACAATAAAATGCGACATGCCATGAATCTTGAAGACGTGATCCATGAAACGTTGAGCAACCCTGGATGCTGTAAATGGTTGTTGAAGAGCACATAAATGAGCATACTTGGAAAGGCGATCAATAACCACCATGATGACTGATTTATTTCCCAATTTGGGTAAGCCTGTAATAAAATCCATAGAGATATCCCTCCAAATAGCAGGTGGAATCAGAAGCGGTTGTAGTGTGCCTAGATATTTGACTGTTTCACCCTTGTTGCATTGACACAAATCAAATTCAATGAAAAAATTATGAATGTCTTGTTTCATACCATCCCAGAAAAAAGAACGTTTGACCCTGTCATAGGTTTTCGTAAACCCAGATTTCCCAGTTGTGGGTGTAGCATGAAGCTCATAAAGTAATGTGGATTTAAGTTTTGATTGTTTACTTAAATACAAATGGAATTTGTATTGAAGCTCATCATGGAGCTAAGAATACCCTGGGGAATCTGGAGCAATGGACTGCAATTGTTGGATTAGATGCAAAATTTTGGGATCGTGTAGCCATTCCTGGCGAATGACTTGGAGCCAATTTGGTACAATGAAGGAAAGATAAAAAATTGATCCATCATCGTCATATTTTCGGGAAAGTGCATCCGCAACCACATTGTCTTTGCCTTTCTTGTAAATGATCTCATAATCATATCCAAAGAGCTTAGTCACCCATTTTTGTTGCACCGAGGAGGAAATGCGTTGTTCCAGAAAATACTTGAGGCTTTGATGGTCTGTCTTAATTTGGAAGCATTGCCCCAATAGATAAGGGCGCCATAGATCAACGACATGCAAAATAACCAACATTTCCTTTTCATAGATTGATTTTCCCATATTTATTTTAGACAGTTTCTTGCTGGTAAAGGCCAAAGACCGACCCTCTTGCATAAGGACAACACCAATTCCTTTCCCTGAAGCATCACATTCCAAGACAAAGGTCTTTGTGAAATCAGGAAGAGCCAGGACTAGAGTGGTTCACATGGCCATCCTCAAGGTTTGAAAAGCTTGAGCAGTTGCTGGAGTCCAAGTGAAAGAGTTATTTTTTAGGAGTGCAGTGAGAGGTGTTGGAACCTTTCCATAATTCTTAACAAACTTGTGATAATAACCTATTAAGCCCAGAATTCCATGCAATATTTTGAAAGTCTTTGGGTGAGGCCAGTATTGCATAGCTTCAATCTTTTTAGGATCCACCCTGATGTTGTCCTTGCCAACTAGATGACCCAAGTACTTGAATTCTGAGGCACCAAAAGAACATTCAGACTGTTTCAGGAAAATTTTGTGCCGAGAGAGTAGATGGAGAACTCGGTCCACATGAGCAAGATGGTTTGTCTAGATTTTTCTATAGATGAGGATATCATCAAAGAAAACTAAGAAAAACTTACGGAGAAAAGGACAGAAGACATGATTCATGAGGCTTTGGAAGGTGGAGGGGGCATTACACAAGCCAAAGGGCATGAACAAAAACTCATAGTGGCCCTCATGAGTTCTAAATGTAGTCTTGGGAATGTCTGCCTCTTTCATACATATTTGGTGGTAGCCAAAACGAAGATCAAGTTTAGTAAATAATTGGGCGCCACTCAATTCATCCAAGATGTCATCAATGACATGAATGGGAAATTTGTCTTTAATGGTAAGTTTGTTGAGGGCACAAAAGTCATGACACATTCTCCAAGAACCTTCTTTATTCAGGACAATGATCACCGAAGAAGAGTAGGGGCTCGTACTAGGGTGGATAATGCCTGCGTTAAGGAGTTCCTAGACCATTTTATCAATTTCATATTTTTGGGAAAAGGGGTGACGATACAGACAAAAATTTGGAGGAAGGTTGCCTAGTACAAGGGGAATGGAATGATCGTGAACACCATGGGAAGGAGGGAGTCCCTGGGGAGTGGAAAAGACAACTTGATGTTTAGAAAGGATGGATTGGAGGTCTTTCGGCACCGAAGGTGTCTCTGTTTTTTGTATGCCATGGATTTGGGCAATAACACTAGAATGACCTTTTTGAGCATCTTTTCCATGCGATGGGAACTAATGATATCAGGTGAACCAGCAGTGATGCCTTGGAACTTATATTTTTGGCCCTCCTGGTCTAATTGCATGGTTAATTCCTTAAAATTCATGAGAATGGGACCCAAATTCCTTAGCCAGTTTGCACCCAACACAATGTCACAATCGCCCATGTCGATAGCAAACATATGAGATTTCAGGTGGTAGTCACCAATTTGGAGACACACATTTTCACAATGCCCTCCACATTTCATGGAGCCACCAATGGCAATCATGATTTGGAAATTATTGACTGCATGGATGTAGCAATGAGTTTCTTGGGAAATGCGGTGATGAATAAAATTATGGGTGCTTCCACTATCAACCATAATGATGACCTTCCTATGCTTGATGTAATCAATTAGCTTGAGGGTTTGGGGAGCAGAGAATCCAGTGAGAGCATTTAGGGAAATGACTGGTTCTACTTCGGGAGGGTCTAAGGGAGGGGTTATGTCAGTGGTTTCAGGTGACTTAGACACAAGGGGAGTTTCAACATCCTCTTCTGAAATATCCTCCGAGATGCTCATAAAAATATTTTGTTCCTTACACTTGTGGCCCGGGAAATATTTTTCATCACAATTATAAAAAAGGCCTTTTAGTTGGCATTCAGCCATTTCAACCCTGGTCAATTTTTGGATCTTTAGTGGAGAAAAGAGAGTAGTGGGATTTACTAGTTTAGTGCGAGGGACAAAGGAGGGTTTTTGGTTTTGAGAATATACAACCTGTTGTGCTTCTTTATCTCTTTTATTATCCTCCACCCAACTCTGAGGCCAAGCCATGAGGACATGGGCCTGAATCTCATCCTTGAGGCCACTGATAAAATACTCTTGGAAAAATCCATCAGACATGCCCTCTGTTCGAAAAGCTAGGTGCTCAAAAGAAACTATAAAGTCTTCCATTGTTCCTGATTGTTTCAACTTTTTCAAATGGCCCAAATGGTTGGTGTCAATGTCAAAGTGTTCATAAATCTCTGCCACAAAGTGTGTCCAAGCAATATACCCTTGACGAGAATTTTTTCTCCATTGCCACCATTGCCAACATTCTTGATCAAGATGGAGAACACCATACCTGTGTTTGTCCAAGTCATATGTAATGTCATATAAAGAGAAATAATTTTCCATTTGGGTTACCCAATCAATGCGATCTGAGCCATCAAATTTGGTCACATCCACCCACGGAAGGTGTAGGTCACATTGAAAGTGATGGTGCTAAAAGTTATGGGAATGAGAGGAATTTCCAGCTTCAATATGTGGAGGTGGGTTAGATAAAGGGTTATCTGTAGGGATCTGCAGCTTGGTGCAGAGCATCAAAACGACATATTCAAGTTGGGTGGTCAGGTCTTGTTTGATTTACTCCATTGAGGATTGCATGGTTTTATTGATCGCAGTAATGTAATGTACAATATCTACTGCAAATAGATATTCATAAAAGAACAGAAAAGATACAATGGCAAATACAAACATTACACAGAGAATTTTCCCCTGGAAACCCAAACTGGGAAAACCAACATATTCTATATTCATTCATTGTGTTACAATGTTTACAATACAAAATACATATAGGAGCTAGGGGCATCCAAAACCCTAACCCAATGACCTGGATTAGTCCAAAACCCTAATTCCTTAACTGGAAATAGAAAACCACCTGCAAAGAAACCATGTGCCGAAAAACCACCTAAATATAATGCGGTCCTGATGCGATTTTTTTTTTCGGGGGTGCTGCTCCCGAACCCATGAGCGGGGGGCTCCGCACCACTACACCCCCCTCTAACCTCTCGACGCAGACGCTTAGACACTACTACTCATGTAAAGAATATAACACATACCCAACATTCTCCCATTTGTTGTTTTCTTTGCACACAGGGGGTTACAGGGTTACATAGTCAACAATCCAGGGCAGTAATGCCCATGGATCCTCTACACCAAGAGAAATTCTCAGTGCTTAGATATTTTTTTAATGAATCTACAAAATTATTCAAAATGTCCACCTTCATCAACAATACTTTCTTTTCTTCAACCATGTCTCTCACAAAGTGATATTGAATATCAATATGTTTTGTCTTTGAATGATGAGCTGGGTTCTTTGCTAGAAAAATTGCACTCTGACTGTCACAATCTATTCTTATATCTTGTTGTACCAACCCAATACCTGAACACAATCTTTGTAACCATACTGATTCCTTGCATGAGTGGCTGCCATGTATTCAACTTCTGTAGTTGAAAGTGCCACTACAACTTGTCTTTTGCTCATCCAACTTATTGCTCCTCGAAATAGGTTAAATACATACCCACTTGTAGATCTCCTATGATCTAGATCTCCTACCCAATCTACATCCACAAATCCATGTATTTCCACCACTCTGTCCAATCCCGATCTTCCTTCATAGCACAATCCATAGCTAGCAGTGCCACGCAAATACCTGAAAACCCTTTTTACTGTTGTCCAATGCTCCTTCCCTTGTTTTGACATATACCTGCTCAAAACGCCTACTACATGTGCAATGTCTTTTATAGTACAAACCATTGCATACATCAAACTACCAACTGCATTGGCATATGGAACATGAGACATGTCCTCCTCTTCTTCATATATCTTGGGACACTGATCCACAGATAACTTTACACCAACAGGAATAGGAATCTTGACCGGTTTGCATTCCTGCATATTAAACCTTTGCAATATTGTCTCGACATATTTTCTCTGATTTAACCAGAGTTTCCTCTTTTTCTGATCTCTTTTAATTTCCATGCCCAAAATGAAATTTGAAGCACCGAGATCCTTCATGTCAAATTTAGAGGACAACTGAGTTTTCACATCCTAGGTAATCTCCTTGTTGTTTCCTATCAACAACATGTCATCCACATACAAGACCAAATAAATCAAATGATCACCAATTAATTTAAAATACA
This sequence comes from Picea glauca, assembly GCA_000966675.3. Taxonomy (NCBI): domain Eukaryota; kingdom Viridiplantae; phylum Streptophyta; class Pinopsida; order Pinales; family Pinaceae; genus Picea; species Picea glauca. Next base: position 1,190,633 of record JZKD02S2434211.1, read on the forward strand.
CACATTGATCCTCTTTGCTTCTTATGAAGCCAAGTCCCAACATATAAGTATCAAATTTTTGATACCACATCCTTGGTGATTGTTTTAAACCATACAGGGATTTTTTCAGCTTGCATACCAGCTCCTTTTTTCCCTTCACAACATAACCTTATGGTTGCTTCATATAGATTTCTTCTTCCAGATCCCCACGTAGGAATGTTGTCTTCACATCCATTTGTTCTATTTCAAAATTAAATGTAGCAGCAACAGATAACATAAATCTTATGGAGGTTAACTTGGCAACAGGAGAAAAGATCTCACCAAAATCAATTCCCTCAACCTGGGAATAACCCTTTGCTACTAACCGATCTTTGTATTTCTCCACTTTTCCTTCTACATTCAGCTTCTTTTTAAATACCCATTTTCTGCCAATGGGATTTCTTCCAGTTGGTAACTCCACTAGATCCCAAGCCTCATTCTTATCCAAAGATGCCATTTCATCTTCCATGGCCCTTTTCCAGAGATTTCGATCCTCTGAATCCACTGCCTCCCTAACAATTCTAGGATCATCATTAATAATAGACAAAGAAAAATTTGAATGAAAATCAAATGGACTATACCTTTCTGGTAGCCTTCTTTCTCGATCTGATCTCCTCAATACTGGAGTATGAGGATCTTCTTCTTTTGATTCATGTTCTTCTGTAGAGTCTGATTCATCATCCTTTAAATCAAACTCTATCTTC